>JAFIRS010002389.1:0-220898 GCA_018342105.1 Gonioctena quinquepunctata
AAAAAAAAGAAGTTATAAAGAAAAAAAATATAGAAGAATAATAATAATGAAATTTAAAGTAAATGAAAAAATAATAATACTAAAGAAGTATATTATAATAAATATGATGATGATGATATAGGTATATTGATAAATAATATGAAGGTATATTAATAAATAATATGAAGGTATATTAATGAATTATGAATGAATATAATATGTTAATTATGTGTGAATAATGAAAAAGCGAAAGAGTATGTACACAAAATAAAAAGTAAATGAAATGAGAGATTCAAATTAATAACATATCCAATTCAATATAAATATAAAGAACAACTGAAGGAAGGGATAGGAAAAATAATAAAACAAAGTATAATTGAAAGAAGTACCAATAATGATAAAAATCTAATCGATAATAGAAAATAATATCAGTATAAATATAAAATGAAAATAAGATAATCATAAAATATAAAATATCACATATGATAATATCTTGAAAAGTTTTCTCTTTTGATCTGAAAAGAAGTCCATAGTCAAGTTTTTCTGGAACAACAAAACATAGTACTAGTAGTTGTAAATAATCGTTGTCGTTGTAGAATTTGTTTTTCTTGAACTGGTGGGAAATCCAGCAAAGTAGTTTTCTGAAAATAGAAAATTAGTATTAGTTAAAGTAAAATTAATAAATATAAATAAAGAAATTGATATTCAAGATTTTCTAACTAGTAGAAAATTATTGAATGTAAATTTAGGAATGTTGTTATGTTATGTTATGTTATGCCAGTTGTAAATTTTAAAAGACAAAAAAAAGCCACAAAAAGAATAAATAATAAATAATTATCAATTTCAAGAGTTTGTTGTAAATAGCTTTTAAAATTCAATGTATTTTATGAGCCTAGGTATGATATGGATAGATAAAAATGTCAAAGTACTATAAAACAGTCAATTATATACACTATCAAAATTATCATAACTCATAATTGCTCAAAAGACAATTAAAAGTCAAGATTTACAAAATTATCATGAATAAAAAGTAATCAACACATTTATAAACTTGAAACACTCTGTACATGAAATTGTAGCAAAACTAAAAGTTAGCCAATGAGAGATTAGCAAACGTCTTTATGAAAGATAGCCAATCAGAGAAGAGATGATCGAATGAAAAGTTGGAAATTGTGAGAGAATGGCAAAGAGAAGGTATCATAAGCAATTATTATTCAATTAATGATAAGAATGGGAATTCAATTGTGTGTATAAATTGTGCAACATTAATATAAACAGTGCAAAGTGACAATTTGGTGCGCGAATTCGAAATTTCAAATGGAACAACAACAAGGGCAAGATGTTGCGAAGCGACGGAAAACAAAGCTTCGAGGAGATCGAAAATATTTTCCAAAGCGGAAGCACGCACAAAATTTCACTAAAAGAAAAATTGAATAATTTCATCATTTGCTTAACAAAACAAGATTACCTAAATGATATCATATATCAACGATTCCAAAAGCTGAGTCCCGCATTGATACGTTCCTGACACATGGTTTTTGCAGTCCTAACGAAGGCTGGAGAGAGGAGACTTCCTGGTTTTATGGTATAGTTGTGAACACCAACAGTTCCAACCAGGTATAAAACTTTTAATAGTGCTTTCCCGGTCCTGAACTATTTCACAAATAACATTTTTCACAATCGATGAACTCTATGTCACTTTCTTATAAACAATAACAGAAGATTACTCTCACAGAGAAAGTGAGGTTCTGTTTATCTATCCATGATATGCATTTTATGAGTATCCGTGAATAATTGTTTGATTCACTCTAGCATAAGTTATTTCTCGTAGGCCAGGTATTTTTAAGTCTTCCTGAATAAAGGAGATAATTGTTTTTGATATTTGGTTTGTTTATTTCCTCACAATGATCAACTAACATAACTGAGATCATTCAGTAAACTGAAGTTAGCCACCAGTGGCCAAATTCCTCTTGAACCGACTATATGAGACAAGGGCGTACCGACTGTTGTTAGCTGTGGCGAAGAAAATAATAATTGTTGGTAGCGTGACGAGAGAACAGTGACGTTCGCTGACAATTATTATTACAGGGTCAGAAATATCTATTTATATCATATAAGTTAACAATTTATAGACTTTTCAAAATATCAAACAATAACAAATGGCACCCAAAATGTGGGGCAAAAAAATATAACAATATTTATTTTTCAAAATATCAAACCATAATCAAATGGCGCCCAACACAGAGCAAAAATATATTAATTATAATAATAATAAAAAAAATATATATTTCCAAATTCACAAACCATATCAATATATATATATATATATATATATATATATATATATATATATATATATATATATATATATATATATATATAGAAAGGGTAGTCTCGTGACTGGACTAGTTGAAAAAAAACTATGAATTTGAAATAAACTTTGTAGAAAGGATATAATTGTAGTAATTTAGTCGAGCTTTCGAAAATGTTTATTTTCATTATCAAGACAGCTGTGAAAAAAGGAAAACACAATTGTGAAATACGATTTTAAACAAATTAATAGAACTTACTAAGGTGAGGTTAAGTGAAGACAGCGAACTAATCACCATTTTGTGATTGAAGAACTTTTCAAAATCATATCACTATGAAACACTACTAGTAATATATATAAAAATTAAGCAAATGTAAAAGCACATATTGTTTGAGAAGCTTAGTTTAAAACAATTTAAAATTTGACAGGACAAATTACCACATGGTTAAAGCATGACTGAAAAAGGAAATGGTGGATGACAGAAAATGCATGACATGAAGTGTCAGCTGTCATATGTCAAAGTCAAAATGTCATGGGAGAAACAATGTGTTTTGTCCACAGAACAAAAGGAATAGTACCAATCTATAAGACAAAAATTGATAAATGAGAGAAAAAATCAAGAAATACTAAGAAAACTTTCGAAACTTCAGTTAGAATCAAGTTTCAACAAATAATTGTAAATGACACTTAGGTTGGAAATATCAGATCGTTTATTCATACTATTGGGTTCATTTTTTATGTAAACCATTTCTAGGAAATTCCTTTTATGGTAGTTATTCTCTAATGCTAAAATGGAAGGGTTGTTGAAATTACTAAAATGATTTGAATTTATATTATGTTCAGCTAATTCACAACTGTTTTTTTTTATTTTACAATCACTCTTATGAGATGCTATGCGGCCTGTTAAATTCCTACTAGTCTGACCGATATATATTTTATCACAGTTTAGGCAAGGAATACTATAAATGACATTTGATTTTTCATAAATCGTTAAAGGGGCTTTAGTTCTAGTGTAAAGGCTAGCAATGGTTTTAATATTTTTGTTAGCAATACGTAGTTTATCTAATTTAAACACATTAGTCAGTTTAGAAGTTAGTTCTCTTACATATGGTAATGTTTTATAAATAAATGATTCTACTGGTTGTGGTTGAACAATTGAGTTTATAGTTGGAGAATTTAATGTTACAGGGTCAAAATTCATATTTGCATTTCCAGGTTCAATAATAGTAACACTGGGTTGATGATCAGTACTGAAAAGTAATTTATTAATAAATTTAATTGGATATGAGTTTTCTTTTAAGATAGTTTTTAATTCATTTAAACATTCCTTTTGAAAAGTTGGATGTGATAAACACACTACTCTGTTTTTCATACCTTTCACCAAGTTGGTTTTCATGTTTGGAGCACCTCAAGGAATATCCTTTCTACAGAGTTTATTTCAAATTCATAGTTTTTTTATATATATACATATATATATATATATATGTATATTTATATTTATATATATATATATATATATATATATATACTGGGATATCCCACATCGATGTGACGAATACGTCAATGATTTATCAGATGTTTTTGAAAAATTCAGAAATACATGTCCTTGTTTAGAGCTGGGCAAACAGGAAATATTTTAGAATGGTGAAAAAGAATGGGATGGTTTTGTCGATATTCTCCAAAATGGCTAAGATACTACCCATCAACACCGGTACATCAGCTTGTATTGCAATAATTTGCTCTAGTGCCTCCTTAACAATAAAAGCTACAAAATCAGACTGAATGAAGATTGTGTGAGATCCCTGATGGGTCTCAATTCATATTTGAGTAATGAAAATGTCATTACCGTTTTTATAAGATTTTTTTTTCGTTGTTTTATCAATTATTCCCGAATAAAATCTTTATTTCATATTTCCACCATATTCGTCTGGATGTAATTCCTTATGAATTCAATTCAAACTGGCCTGGTGGCTCGATTCAAGTTACGAAAGACAATTAATTCACAATCGAGTTCCAAAACTGAGGAAACAGAACCATGTATGCCCAACGAAGCACGGGCTCTTTGATCTCACACACCCTATTTTCTAATTGCAATGATGACAAAAACTATTGAGGTTTTCACAAGATAAATAGCCAAATGAACTGTTTTACTTTGTTATAATGATAATCATTTTTCAGGGTCACAAAAATCGTTATTAGATTTTGTTTTTTTGTGAAGTTTGATAAAAAGTTACAAAAAATATGCCAAAAAAAACTTGCTGGAAAGTAGCGTATACACGAATGTGATGTTTCACGTTAATAATAAGTTATTAGTGCCCATTCCAGTGAGTTGTAAATAATATTATGCTGTACCGTAGAATAATTTCTATGGGATTAGGAAATTATTTCTAATTTATTAGCATAATGTTTCTTGATATTTTGATTTGTTTCCAGTTCATGTACAATTCCTTGCTGGGCACTTTTATCAACCGAGGCACTCTTGCCGTGGACACTTTTTTCACTGTCGGAGGTTTTACAACTGCATACACTTTGATGAGGAGGAAGAATATCAACATTATCGAGAGCTATGTTCATAGATATTTGAGGTGAGCTGAAAATATTAAGTGTAATTCTAATAATAATTAGTTGTTAACGAATACCAGGAGATTCAAGTTAAGAGGAGATAAATTTATGTGATTCTGGAAACCACAACGCTCACTTATAAGATACTGACTTTCTTTTTTCGTTATTTCGTTATGCTGTGGTGAAGATTGAAATAATTTTGAATTAACTTAAAACCAAACTCTCATATTCACAGGATATTCGGCTAGAACCTGCAGAAAATAAAGTGTATTATTTTTTCTCTAGAATTCATCTTGGTATGAGCGAAAATGATGTACAAGGATGTTCACAGAATCATAATAAAGTGACAGGTACCTACTTGGTTTGGATATTTAAATACTCCATTGTATACTGTGAATAGAGTAGAAAGTAAAAAAGGAGTCCTTCGAATGAAATTTTTGTTGGCATTGAAATTCCAAGATGAAATTCTTAGAACTCTTCACCAGTATCAGTGATATTTTCAAAGACGATGCTGCCGCCATGACGAGACCTATGAGGCTTGTGGCTGTCTCTTAACTAGAGACGAAGTAACGAACAAACTTCACCTTCGACTAATTCCGCGATATATTTTATTTGTTCCACGAACCATTCCATCGAATCCAATCCTGGTTGGCTATCAAAATTCGAAAGACTGTCATTGTATGTGCATTTGAAGTGAAGACCTGCGCTATAAGGTATATGTTTTTGGTATTTCGAAGTTCTGGATTTGGTTCCATCAACAGTGAAATGTTCCAAAATTATTTCAAATTTTGCATAGATTATAAATGAAACTACCTCTTTGTAAAACATCTTTGAACTCGACATGGTCATATTTTGGGAAGGAAATATTGATAGTCGTATAACTGTCTATTTATCCGAACTACGGAAATAATTCAGGCATCTGTCGCAAACGTATTACTTAGTTATTCGAGATAGGTTTTTGATCCAGCACCAATGGAAACGAATGTCTTCTTTATTGTTGTCGTCAATTCCCGGCGATGCTTCGTGATCGTTCAATTTCACTGAATATTTTTTGAATCATGAGCAGGTTGACATGTCGAGTGAACTCTTCTTATGTGAGTCTCGTGGGTATTGTTGTGAATTGTTTTTTTCAAATTTGGCAATTTGTGCAAGGGTGGATTTCAACCCCTCCATACCCAGTACAGATTGTGCGTGTTGTATAGGATTCTACCACCCTGCAAAACTATCGTTTTTTTATTCCTCATTTTGATACAAGCACGTTTTTTAGCTATGAACTGTATAAGTTCGATGAAAGATGAACCTCCTCTGCTAAAACCTGAATGAATGATAATCACTTCCAAATTCATGTTTTTTGTAAAGCTCACACGCTTTCTTTAACACAAAATTCCTTAATTCATTGCCCAATTCATCTGCACAACCACTGCAAAGCTGTACCCCTATCGATCATATGGTTTTTAGTATTGATATATATCAACATCAAACGAGTTGTTCTTTATCCGAGCCCATTTTGACGAATTCCCAGCGAAAACAAGTATTCACCTTCAGCATGGGAAATTCTTCGTTTAAAAAGACTAAAGGCATCTTCTAAAAATGTATGTGTCCTACTGGGCCAAATGTATATTCAATCCTGTATATACACGGCCGCAGAACGTTGATTTCAAATCTTTCCACATGACTCTACTTAGATTTTGTCTAGTTAATCACTGACTCAAAGCCCTGAATTTTTTTATGAAGTTCGCAAATGACCCAATTTTTATTTCAATTTTCACAATATCCCAATGGAACTGTTGGCAGAAATTTTGATCCCTTCATTAAAAAGTCGAATACTATATTTGATGTGTTCCAAACATATTCCTCGTTCCATTGGGCTGGATTTCTGTTCGAAAAGTTCTTGAACCTCCCTGTATTTGACAATCATATCATCGCTGAGTGTTGCAATTTATTCAGAATTGATGGTTTCAATTCAACGAGGAGAGAACAACGAAAAAAAATTATGTTTTTTTATACACCTCTCTCACGTCAGTTCTTGATGAACTCGAAGACTGCAGCTTTTGACGTTGAGGGTTTGACAACCAGTGAGTGTAGTCCAGGCTGCCACTCTTCGATTTGTGGTTACAACACCCTTCTCGATAGGAAAACTGATACTTCCTTCAAGTTCGCAAAGATGGTGTCCCCGTATTTTGTTCTGACGAGCCGCAATCCCTCAATTTTTTTCGGCTGGTTTAGTGGCAATGCAGATATAGCTATTGTTTACTTGTATCCACTGGATGTCACAGCATCTATTTCATTTTAGATTCATCCATAATAAATTAATAGTACCAACAAAAAAAGTTTACCTGGTATTTTTTATTTTTTTTATGTTCTGGTTCCCACGAAAAGGGATATCCTGTAATGTTCAGAGAACATCGTGGGAACCAAGGGAAAGAAGGTAGGAGTTGGTGTTCTTCTTGAATTTCTGGAGGTTGTATGCCTCGGGGAACACCTCCCTAGGCAATGAGTTCCAAAGCCTCGCTGTTCGTTGGATGAACGAGTCTTTGGAAAGTGATGTTCTGCAGGTCTCCAAAGTGACCACGAAGGGGTGTGATGACTGAACTTGACGGGTTAGTCTCGAAGAGACTGCCAAAGCAGGAACGATTGTTGATATTTCAGAAGAGCATCGCCCATGAAAATATCTATAAAATAGAGACAAATCGCCAACTTTTCTACGGTGTTCCAGACAAGTGAGCGAGTTTGTAAGAGAGGCATCACCGACGAGACGAATTGCCCTTTTGGACAGAATCCAATAGCCTCAGGATATGTTTAGGTGCCGCGCTCCAAATATGGGAACAGTATTCAGGACAGGTCGGATCTGTGCCTTATAGATCATAAGCAGCTGAGTGTGGGTGAAATAGCTCTTGGCACGAAACAAAAGACCAAGTTTTTGGGATGCACTTTTGGCAATGGACCTCACGTGATTTTCCCAGGAAAGGTTATTGCGGATAGTAATACCAAGCATCGATATGGATGACTTCAGTGGTATGGTTACTCCTGACAAAGTTATGTTAGGCACAGTGAGATCGGCTTTTCTAGAGAAAAGACATGTTTGTGTTTTGTTTGCATTGAATTCTACCAAGTTATTAGATCCCCACTCGAGAATTGTTGCTAAGTCCATATTTATATTATTAACATTTCTTCCTCGTTCATTTCTGGTTTCACGGGCTGATATAGGGGCCCTGGAAGAGAAAGCGGTATGGAGGGTACTATCATCGGCAAAGCTGTGTACTGGACATGAAGTTGCTTTCAACAGGTCGTTGATGTGAAGTAGAAATAGTGTTGGCGAGTAGTTTGCGTCAACACATGTTCACCTCCTACGAGAGATGAATATGGGTTGCGGAAACTTAGGTGGCTACCTCCAAGTGGTATCGCTGGATAACGGGGTTGACAAGGAAAATCCAGTGGGAATGACCAGAAATGGTCAAAACCTGCGGATCTCTAAGTCAATCTCAAACCAAATGCCACCACAACATGGCTTAATCCAAGGCGTCAAGCGACCGTGCCGAGGGATGGATGATACCTGAGCCAGTCAGGTATAAAAAAACAGGAGCCTCTGGGATACATGGCGACCTCCCAGAGTAATCTGCCACACCTGCGCAAGGGCACCGCAGGTTGGACGACCCTTTCCCCTCACAAACAACCCGGGGACTTCCAGTTGAAGAAGACCCAACACCGATAGCGGGTATGGAAGTCGAGGAGATTCCAGTTGAATCACACTCGGCACCAGAAACCAGTAAACCCAACCGAGGAGGGATCAGCAGATGGTCGAACACCTACTGAAACTCCGGAAACAGAGTGGATTCAAAGCCATTTGGTAAAATGGAAACCAAAAGATTCTTCAGCTCATCAAAACCAGGACATGGGGATAGATACTGAAGAATGGCTTGTCATCAAGAGACAAGAGGAGGCCTCGGGTCTTTCAATCTTCGACTGTGACGCCCTGAGTGGTGGGCGACGCAGGATCTTTGGAGGGATCGGCCCGGAAACGGGCATGAATCCGAAGAGCCTTATCGGCGGGCTTCTAGACCTAACTAAGGGCACAAACCTGTTTGAATGAGGAACCACTGACGACAGAGTGATACAATAGACCCCAGCTGGTCGCAGTGTCAAGGGAAGCTAAGTGCCAGCCCTGTCTCTGGCTCGTCAGCCTCAAACCAACCAACCAACCAACCAATAGTGTTGGTGCGAGAATAGATCCTTGCGGAACACCAGCATTTATGAGTAGAGTGTCAGATGAAACTCCATCGACCACTACATGGAGAGACCTGTTTGAGAGAAAACTAGCAAGCAGAGAACACAGCTGAGGGGACAAACCATAAGACGGAAGCTTGGCGAGGAGTCCTGGTGCCAAACTCGATCGAACGCCTTGGAGATATCTAATGCCACAGCTAAAGTTTCTCCATACTTTTCAATAGATAGCTGCCATATATGTGAGACGTAAGCGAGCAGGTCACCAGTTGATCTCTGATGGCGGAAGCCATATTGCCTATCGTTGACAATTCCTGAGTCTTCCAGATATTTCATGAGCTCGATGTTGATGGCTTTTATACGACGAAGAATCCAAAATGCCCACCTAGTATAAAATAAAAAACTTACAAAGTTTCCGCTTCACCCGAAGCACGTTTTATATATTACCAGTCGAACCGCATTCAAAGAAAACAGAAAACGCGCGAAAAAAATTAATATAGAAAAGTATCCACGTTTTCAGCTGTTGGGTACTCACACTAAAAGGATAGAAAGATGTTGCTCGTTTGACGACTGAAGAAAAAAATTAGGCAGTGGGAGCATTGGCTATGGATACCTGAAACTCATGCGCTATTGAATTCGTGGAATTCCAAGAACTTCAAAAGAATGACGCATGTTGTGTTACTGGTGAAGAGTTTAAAGAATTTCATGTTGCAAGTTGAATGAACTCGTATATCGAAGTAATATCGTTATAAAACGTAATTGAAATGATTATAATTTGACAAATTTCTTGTTTTCTTCGTTGTCAGTGGACTGTCTCGTTTATTCCTTCTCCTAGCAACGATCGGAGCCTTGGAATCCGGGTTTTGCCATGGAATGCGAATGTTGCGATATTTAGTGCAACATAATAGCCCCCACTTCGAAACACTTGCTAATACACGAAGAAACGCGGGTATGCAGAGAAATTCAATTCATAATCATCAATTTTGAGTGTATTGTTATAGAAATCTGACCTCAGAACTGATAATGGTAATGTTTATATCTGAAGGATGTTTGTTCCATCCAAAAACAGGCAGTATACCAGTTTAGGATTATCGCTCCTATTCAGATGATGTTTATATTAATGATAAAATAACTGGAAAGAATGCAGGATTCAGTGACCATGAACTGAACAATTGGTTCGTGAGGAGTTCGATATAAGTTTTTCATTCAATCCATTCAAAACTTTATGGGTGGGAGACCAAGTATGTTTTCGACAAATTAGGAAACTATTTCTAAAAAACAACCATTGATTGAGGCTGCCATCGAATGTTGGTAGCTTCAGTTGTGGTAAGCGAATATTCAAGTTCGAATTATTGTTCAACTGATTGTCAAAATTATTAACATGTGACTTTTTTCCCGTATCCGCTTTCAAACGTATGCATTTTCCGACAGCTGAAGTAACTGCGTAAAAATCATTCAAAAATTTTTGTCTTTCATTAGAATGAATGTTTGGATAGTTTGTTTCTAAATCAGGGTCTTCAGTTTCAATTTCAAGCTGAGCGTTATTAAATTGCTCTAAAAGTTCCTCGGCTTTGTTCAATCTATGCTGTAAATTCCTTTCAAAATCTTTGACTGCATTGAAATGATTTATGAACCGTGTCAAAGAGCCTTTGATGGTAGTTCGCGTAACCCTATTTAAATTTGACATAATAGCGAAAAATCAAATGCGAAATGTCAAATCCACCAAATATCGTATTCCGGGGTGCAATTGAGTATTATGTAAGATAAATAGATCTTATATATCAAATGAATTCATATGGAATGAAGGAAGGGATGGAAGGAAAAGGAAGGCACCAACCTGGTTAGTTGATTGTAGGCAAATGTTCCATCCGTACTCGTAGAACCATGTTGTGTTACTGGTGAAGAGTTTTAAGAATTTCACGTTGCAAGTTAAATGAACTCGTATATTCAAGTAATGTTGTTATAAAACGTAATTGAAATAATTATAATTTGACAAACGTCTTGTTTTCTCCGTTGTCAGTGGACTGTCTCGTTTATTCCTTCTCCTAGCAACGGTCGGAGCCTTGGAATCCGGGTTTTGCCATGGAATGCGAATGTTGCGATATTTAGTGCAACAACGCAATATGGTGCAATAATCAATCTGGAATATTCGAACCTTGAAAACTTCCCATGTGAAACCCATATAGCATTCTCACAAATTACGCGCGCGGTTGACGATGCCATTTGAATAAACAATATTTATCTTGAAGTGAACAACCGCTCTGGGGAATTTTGCTGATTCAGAAATTTCTGCTTTCGAATTCTGCATTTATAACACAACATACCTCTTCCTACAACATGACCGACCAATGACTGGCGGCCACGGTTGGGAGAAAATCCCAAAATCCCAACTACAATTCCATGATGGCAGACCGTTGACACGAATTTTTCCCACACCTCGATCCCTCCTGCCATCTAACTTAGTGGCAGCCCCAACCCAGTGGCGGTCACAGACCCCCTGGAAAACCTGCCGGCATACGGGGCCACCTCCAAGTGGCCCCAGAAGATCGTTGTCTACAGAAGTTATTCACTTTGGATATAGTTATTTTCAAGATATTAGTTTGGGTAAAAAAGTTCTAAACCGTTTACCCGACTAGAGATAAATTAAATCAACTAGAAAGTAAGAAACTTGTTAGGTGCTGATTGCTATCATCGTCTTATTATGTGAGACAAGTTACATATTCCTGTTTATTTAGTTCTATTGAAGTCTTCTGACAGTTTCACATTAATAACGTTATAATTTGATTCAAATGCCGTGGTCGTGCGTATTTTTTATCCTTGATTGACGGCATCTCCATTGTTTCAATTTGTCTATCAAATAACAATGTTTGCTTTTTGTAGTTGACAACCCCCGACCACGGCAATAGAATTGAATTATAACGTTAATAATGTTAAACTCCCAGAATATTTCAATAGAACTAAATAAAAAGGAATATCTAAATAAAAAAAGACTTATTTTACTCGATGAGAATAATCAGCACCTAACTTGTTTCTTACTTTTCCCTAATCGGGTCAGAGGTTTGGTACTTTAATTATGGTTAATTTTTTCTGGGTTATAGTTTTTTTAACTTTTTTTTATTTTAATTTCTTTGAGGGTGGCATTATAAATCATTACTACTCAAGCGTACCTAACTAATAATGTTTTTAATAATTGTTTAAAATAAATACAAACGTACATAGTGCTGAAATCATAACCCGTCCTTTTGGCTCTGCTTTAATCGGGTAAAAACCTACCTGGAATAATTATTGTTCAGTCGATAATGTATTCCTACTAGCTGACTCGAAAGACGTTATCCTGTCCAAATTCCTGTATTCCCTAAAATGTTTTTCCTGATAATTCTCGTCCGCGTAGATTTTTTTTCCTGTGTTTTTCTTTGTGTTGTCCCATCTAGGTTATACTTTCGACTCTGCCCTCTTCCCGTTAACCCGTTATCCTGCTTTCCGTTATCCTTTTATCCCGTTATCCCATTTTTCCGTTATCCTCTTATTCCGTTTTTCCGTTATCCCTTTTCCCCTCATCCCGTTGTCCGGGATATATATCCTTGAAAACATTTCCACGACCAAAGAATCACGCATATCCATCACTCAAATCGTGTTATGGTCTTCAAAAATTCCATAAAAAAAAGGACTTCACATTTTTCCCGAATCCAATAACTTTTCTAAAAACCTTTCTTTTCCTGAAAACCTCAATGGGATAATTACAAACAACAAAAAATGTTTTGTATTTGATTATATATTTCTGAACAAAGAAATTTCCAATAATTTTTTTCCTAAAAATCTTATTCGGAGTATGACGAACATTCAAATAAAACAATTAATCAAATCAGTACTGCCTTTGTTTTCATAAAATAAAAATAAAATATTACCCTGGACGAGGATCGTTCCATTGACCTTCTGCTTGGTAGGCGACAGTGTAACCTAAGCTACTTCCTCATAGGTAATAAATGACTCGATAGTCTTTCTCTTCGCCAAATTTCTTATATTGTTAACTTTCCAATTTCCGGGCAACTTTCCTATTTTTTCCGTATCAACGATCCTCGGGCTATTACGAACATTAAAAAAAATTGCCAAATTGGTCCAGCCGTTCTCACGTTTTGCGCTTACAAAGAATCGAGATTCATGTTTATTATATAGATGTTTATTAAATTTTGAAAGGGTGTATTTACATTACATACCAATTGATAGATCGCTAACTGAATGAAAAATAATATATTGAGAAATTATTATTACGTACTCAAAACAAGTAATGGTCAAATCACATAAGTTTCTGAAAGAACCCCGAGAATAGGTATGTTTTATATTTATTATTGTACTATACTTATATTGAATTTATGAATTCGGAATTTTCTCCCCTTTCATTTGACATCCAACTTGATACGATACTAAAGAAAAAAAAATCAGAGACCCTTACTACTTTGGATATAACATTCATCATATTGATTTTGTTCGTATAAAATGTAGCCCATGTGAAAAAGGAGAAGGTTCTCTAGACGACGCGTATATTTTTTCATGTATGACCAAGCACAACTTTTCACAGAGTAGTCCGATTTCGATGATTTTTTCAATTGGATGAGATATTTCTCGGAGGAATTCCTATTTTGAATTTGAAGAAAACATGTTACTCATAAGGATAGGAAAATAGAAGATGATTGATAGCTCACCCACTGAATTTATACCTGTTAACAGGCCTTAGTGAGCACGAGGCCTGGGGCCAACTTGTTGTGCGAGGCCCTTATATATTTTATTTATTAATAAATTGATATTTTTATACTTTGAAAAAATTCCTACTCAATGTTCTCATTTATTCACCTTCCCCTCACTACCTCTCGGATGGCGTGCCTACTAAATATATGTTCAAAATGCAAAACACATAATTTAAATAAATAATTTGTTTGGCGAGAAAAACACTTCTGAATGTTTTGACAATGACAATATAATAATCAATACTAGATAAAATGATATGAGAAAGGTAACAAAATCTAAACAAAACAATATATAATATATTACGTAAAATACCTACCAATAACGAAAACGAAAATAAAACTCTGAATATTCAAAAACAAAACATGTAGAACTCAAAATAAAATAATAATTTGAAGTCTTTCACTGAGTGAAAATGAAACGTAAAACGTACATGTGAGACTCATGAGATCTTGTGAAAAAATCGCACGCCTAGCATTAATTTTCGAAAATTCATCTATAATGGCATCAAACTCCAGCCTCGCACTTATATCAGACTCTATCGATGATGTGGCTAATGAACTTAAACGATCTTGACACATGGATGTGCGTAAGTAGGTCTTGATTAATTTCAGACGAGAAAATGACCTTTCTGCACTAACAACTGTAACAGGAATTGTTAACAGTACCCTATATGCGATGAAAGTATTGGGAAACGAATTTCCCATTTCTTTCAGTCGTGTCAACAAGTCAATTGCATTTAGTGTTTCTGGTGGCAAAACTTCTCTCAAAATTCTCAGTTCGGTTAATAGTTCTGCTCCATCTACATCCCGATGTTCCCCACTACTGAGATACAAATCCAAATCAAAAGTATTTTTTCAGATCCTCATCTAATTTGTCGCAATTTTGAAAAATTATATAAAAAAACCGAAATGTTTCGGCCCATAGTAACGATAATAAATCTGTCCGCGACTACATAAACACCGATGGCTGGTCAGGTTGACGAGAGTCCTATCGATATCTGAAGTCAAGCAAGGTCGGGCGTGGTTAGTACTTGAATGGGTGACCACCGGACAAGGAAGTTCCATGTTAAATATCCTAACAACTGTAGCGTAGTAGCATATTCGCAGCTGCAGGCATCTTATCAATGAGCACGAGATAAGACGATAGATATGCCGTCCTTCGGAGGGGACGTTAAGATGTCGGTCCCGAGTTCATTTGATGTTGAGCTCGTTAAAGAACCCCACCTCTGAAACAACAGAGGATTCGGCAAAATTTCTGGTTGAGAGGAGTGTGCTCACCGGCGTCGGTGTCTTGGTAGCACAAATAGGCCGACGTTAAATAAAAAAAGAAGGAAGGAAGGACTACATAAACACGTTCACGTTAATGTCGTTAATATAGGTATAGTTTTCCCATTATCAATTGCAGAAGCATAAAAAAGTCTTGCGGCGAAATCCTGTGAGCAGCAGTGGCGGAGATAACTAATTTTATTTAGATATTTTAATATCCTGGAACGTATTTCGATCGGCACATACCAAGGCCACATACGCTACTGGTTTTTAATCTTTCAGAGCTATTAAAACACAACGCGTGATTTATGACCTCCCATCGTATAGACACACCTCCAAGCATTGATGTCCGACTTGATTGGCCCAGACGAATCGGTTGTAGAACAGACAGCAGTCACTCAAGTCCACGTTGACCAGCGGGCTCTTTGTGCCGACGGAGACTGTATACAAGTAGTACAGATTATTTTTCGTTCTGTTTCTTCGCATATACGCTCGTGTTTTTATTTGCTCCCTATAGAAACAGCTTCTGCAATTGATATTGGATGGACTATACACGAAATATTCAGTTATTATTCAACGACTGGATCAAATAAAACTCTTTACTCAACATGTGAACGGTTAAACATAAATACGAAACTATGATGTTGAACGCAACTAATGACTAATAACATGTCGTTCTAACACGTGATCATCCTGAATGTAGATAGGCGGGAGAGTGGTAGGGCCTAGAGTACAGTTCCGTACTTAGGAGCTTGGTTCCTCTCTGTTAAAGAAAAGCAGGCGTTGGGGAGCATTAACTAGAAATTGAAATTTCTGAAGAGTGCACAAAGAGGCCATTCTTTATCAGAATTTCAGTAGTAGCAGAAAATTCATAATGTGTAAAAGTTTTTTAAAAATTGTTATCAGTGATTTTATTAACGAAACGAAACCTTCGGTAGCGCGAGGCCTCTAGAGGCGCGAGGCCCGGGGCCGGCGCCCCGCTTGGCCACCCTTAAGGCCGGCTCTGCCTGTTAACCTATTCAACCTACATAACTTTGTACTGTATTTTACTATTATAAAATTGTGATTGTTGCTTTGATTGCATTGTGATTGCACGATATATGGCGCGGAGGGGCACATCAACTTAAAAATGCCAAATGGTAGGGGGGCTCAAGTGACACATCGTTGAAAAGATAACTCAAACCTCTTTCCAATCATCTAGTTGTTTTTAAATTTCGTCAATACGGTTTTTCCCAATATGCATTTGAAATGTCAAGTATAACAAAATTCAAAATACATATTGTGAAAACAAATAATTCCCAAATTAAAAAAAAAATGGTTGAAAGGAGAATTGGATTATCTTTTCAACGATGTGCCACTTGGCCCCCTATGCTATTTGAAATTTTTAAGTTGATGTGCCCCCCCGTACCAATCTATCGAGCAATAACGATGTCTTCTGTTTCAAAGAGTAGTATCAGTGATATCATTCAGAATGGTTTTGGTCCCGATATTCTATGTCGAACTGTTCAAAAGTTAACAGGGAGGAGGAGACTTTAAAAAGCTGCACTCGCAATTATGATTACGTAGAACAACCATAGTTGAAAAAAAAAATTAATTATAATTTCAACGAAGTGCAACTCGACCTCCATGCCTTTCGAAATTTTCAAGTTGATGTGCCTCCAGCGCCCTCTGTCGAGTAATTGTTATATATCTTTTCTCGAAAAGTAGGACCGGTAATACCATTCAATATATTTCATGTCTCATTGTCTCACATTAAACCGTTCAAAAGTTATCGAGGTAAGGATACCATTCAGATCCGCACTTATACTTGACATTTCTAATGCAAATTGTGAAAAAATGTTCGAACGAAATACGAAAAAAATAGCATGGTTGTGAACAGATCTGCCACTCGACGCCCCCTGCTATTTGAAATTTGCAAGTTGATGTAAGCTCCCACGCCATCCATCGAGCAATCACAATGTCTTTAATTTCAAAAAGTAGTATGTGTATCATCCAAAACGGTTTGTGTCCCTTTGTTCTAAGTCGAACTGTTCGAAAGTTAACAGGGTGGAGGGGGACTATACAATGCCGCACTTTATATAATATCCTGACTGATATTATATCCCTAAAGCGGTAAAAAGCGGGTTAGTTTTGAAGTGAGAGTTGGTATTCGGACTTTCCTTTCCAATCGGAGAATACATATGACAGGGTTTTTGATAATTCAATCCTGAAGGGGTTGGAACGAAGGTTGAGAGTAGGTATAAGAGTACCGTTAGTTTTCAAGTTGTGGTCATATAAATTGCTGTTTGAGGTCTTTGTTGCGAATAAAGAACTACGTGTTTCAGTGTTTTTAGAAATTAAACCGCTAGAAGCGTGAAATGGGGGGCTAAATGGGCAATGGAAGTTTGAGGGTTCCGACAATTTCCAAGTTAGGGTAATAAAAAGTGGTATTTGAGGTGAAAACGTAGTTCAGTATATTCAAAAATTCTAGGGGTTGGAAGGGGTGAAATTTTGTATGAGGGTTCCGTTAGTTTCCAATTATTGGTCATGAAAATTGGTATTTGAGATCATTGTTACAAATAAGGCAATATGTCTTTCAGTGTTTTCAGTGTATTGAACCCCTAAAGAGGTGAAATATGGGGTGGAAATTTTCATGGGGAATCCGTTAGTTTGCAAGTTGGGATCATGTAAATTGATGTTTTGGCTCTGTGTTACAGATGAATAAATCATGTTTAACCTTATTCGGAAATTCCGTCCGTGAAGAAATGAAAAGCGGTTAGTGAATTTGTAATAGTCGTCATAGAGCCTTACTCTCGCTGTCAAATCGATTATGCCAGTCAAACGAGATAACGGGATACCGAGATATTCCATTCCTAAAGGGGTGAAAAGGGGGGTCGAGTACGCATTGCACAAGCCCGTCCGTCCAAAACAGTCGAGAAACGGAAAGCCAGACAGAAAACCGTTCGAGTAAGCATTACTCGATCCAAACGAATACTGCACACTGATTTGAATTATGATACCAGTCTCAATCTCAGTGTAGTTATTGGAGAAATGGATAATTTTGGGATAATTTCTATTTGCACTAATATTAATCATTTTCAATTAACTCACGTTGAGGAACAAAACATGTTACCGTGGTGCCATATTTATCATAATTATATTATGCATATTTCTTGCTAGAATAAACCAAATATTGTTCAAATTTTTTTTTATTGAATTGGGTATACCTCAAAGTAGGTTGAGTTGAATTCGAAGAAAGACTGCACCCCTAATGGTAGAGAAATAGGGGATGATTGGTTGATTTTTCACCTGCACACCGATTCTGTTAAAACACACATATGTAGTTCTGATGACCCTACAACATGAGGGAGACCTTAATTTATTCTGATGATGAGACAATAGACAGTCGAGGGAAATCCCCAACAGTTTAGAGCAGCCACCTCGTGTTTGGGGTAATTATCTGTATGTTTGAAAATGGATGTTGGTAAACAGTGCGTTCATGGAGTGTGGCAACGCTCCATTATCTTACGAGTTAATCATTTTCGGAGATAAAGCTCGGACAGGTCGATTTTCTATTTTAGCTTTCCGCCTTTAAAAAAAAATATTTCTTTCCCTACCTCCCTACAAGATATGACGTCATCGATTTTTTTTTAAATTGAAGAGCTGTATTTTTATATCAAATTTGAAAGCCCATATTTTTCTTCAACCATACCACATGCGTCATATGTAACACTTCAAGTTACAGTATACTGAGTATAAAGGAAACCAATGTTCATATTTCTCAACATTTTGTCCATTATTTATTTTGCAATGAAAATCTGAGAATTACTCGGTAGTTAGTACGAGTATTTTGCCAAACTTGAGGAGGCTATGAAAACATCTGAAAGCCCTTAGCAACAAGACAATAAGTTCTTAGTTACCATTGCATAAGTCAGTATTGAATTGATTTGTTGTGTAGCATATCGATTTATAAGTCTTTAATGATGCCTTTCTGAAAAATATTACCCTAAATAAAATTATTTTGAATTACGATGGTGCTGTCAGAAAAACAGCGAATAGGAGTTTTGACGATCTTAGGTTATGCGACATCTTTAATGAAAAATGTCCTGATCGAGAACCAATAAGCAAATCGACGGTAAGCAAAATATTACATAAATTTAATGAGATTGGCAAAGTTAGGGATGAGCCTAAGAGTGGCAGGTCTACCGTTGCGGAAGACACTCAATTGAATGTATTACTTGGAATTGAAGGAAATCCTCATTGTTCAATTTTATCTGACAACAATGAGATCTATGGTGGTGCTGTGCGGAAAATTCTAAGAAACGCCAAATCACATCCATATAAAGTAAACTCATACATGAACTCAATGAAGACGAATCAAAATAATGGCTTTGAATTTATTGTCTTATTTTCCGACGAATCAACTTTTTGTATAAACGGTACTATGATTACGCAAAATTGTCATTATTGGGCAACAGAAAAACCCAATGGGACGATGGAAGCTCATACCGAATATCCCCAAAAATTTACTCTGTGGGCTGAGATTTTTAGGAATACCATTGTAGGACCATATTTTTTGTCGGTACTGTGACGGGTGACAATTATTTGGAAATGTTACAAACTTATGTAGCTCCATATTTGACTGTAACATTTCCAGACATTAATCAACCTGATCGAATAATTTCTACTATTTGGTTCCATCAGGATGGAGCAGGTCCACATGCTCGAGTGGTTAGAGATTTTCTCAATAAAACATTTCCCAATCGCTGGATTGGATATTGAATGGCCAGCTAGGTCCCCAGATTTGACTCCCATGGACTTTTTTCTTTGGGGTTACTTAGAAAGTAGAATGAACATAAATCGACCTACCAATTTAGGAGACTTTAAAGAGAGAATTCAAATTGAAATTCAACGAATTACACCAGGGATGTTGTAAAACGTAACTCAAGAATTCATTAGACGTCTTGGATATTGTCAACTAACCCAAGGAGCTCAGTTCGAGCATTCGTTGTGAATTTGTAATTTGTTTATTTTTACTACTTACTTAATAGATACTTAAATGAATGTAAAGAAATATGAACACTGGTTTCCTTTATACTCAGTATACTGTAACATGAAGTGTTACATATGACGTATGTGGTATGGTTAAACTCAGAAAAATATGAGCTTTCAATTTTTGACATAAAAATATACCCCTTCAATTTAAAAAATAAATTGATGACGTCATATCTTATAAGGTGGTGGGGGAAAAATATTTTTTTTACACAAAGGTGGAAAACTTAAATACACAATCGACATGTCCGAGCTTTACCTCCGAAAATGATTATTTCGTAAGATAATGGAGCGTTTCCACACTTTATGAACGCACTAAATATGTATGAGATTGATAACTCCGACACCCTTTGACCGATCACCATGAGAGTTTTTTTTCTTTGAGAAGGTTTTTATGCTATCTATTTCACTTCAACTTGCCACTAGATGGCACTGCAGCACATCAAAATACAAAATTGGTATACTCAGATATTTGAACTCGGAGAATGTTATCACGCATTCAATTTTGCTATAACTTGCATAACGACATAATAAGATAACGGGAAACGGGTTTACGGGATAAAAGGTTAACGGAATAACGCGAAATCCGTTTCGCGTTATTCCGGGGTTACGGGAAATCGTATGAGGGTTTCAATGCTCTCTATTTCACTCCATACCGTTCCGCTGATCGCCATGAGGACTGATATACACAGATATTTGAACACGGAGCATATTCTCTCGCTATCCACTTTACTATAACTCGCATAACCTGATAATGGAATACCAAGATAATGGGATAACGGGAATAACGGATCAACGGGAGAACGGGTTAACAAGATGATTAGAAACGGGTTAACGGGATAACCTAGATGGAACAACACAGAGAGAAACATAGCAAAAAATGAATTGTACACGGACGACATCGCGGGTACCAGCTTGTAGTATATAGTTATTAATTAAAGCAAGGTAGGTAAGGTAAGGAAGTATTTCAAAAGTAATCAAAAATCAAATGGGTAGAAATCGGTAGATTTCAGCAATGAAAAAAAATCGTGTACGATCGGGGAACCCCGTTAGGAACGAAGTTCCTTACGCTTTTTCTTCTCTTTCGATACTCTTTTTGACGCTGAACATATGACTTCACTATTGTCTCTCTGAAATGTATATAAATAGTGAATAGTCAACACTCGGGGGTTCAATCCTCAACAAGACCATATTTTTTTACATTTATTTATATTGTATGTTTGCTGTGGATACTAACATTTTGAACACATTCTATTCGGTTACTCGATTGGCCAGGTTTTCTTCGATGTGATTCGATATGGAGATTCAGATTGTTTATTTTGTATATATTCGTCACGTACGGAAAAAGCGTTATGCTCCCTCCATGGTTCCGAACGAACCAATGAATATCAATCTCATGTATCCACCATTTTGTTTTTTTCTGAATATTCTTCTTTTGAAAGTTGACGTTTTCTATTTCATCATATTTAGCTATCATTATACCATGTAATACTATACCTTTATTTCCTTTTTCCAAACTCCTCCGCCATAGTAAAAAGTCTTTCATACCTGATAATACTATTCGTTATATTATATCAAATTGGATATAATCATCTAAGCACACGTTATATAGAAATATAAAAGAAACAAAAATATCTTCTACATTACCACTCAACGATAAAATCCCACTTGTATTCGCATATATACCATACCGCTCATTTGAAATTTCCCGCAAGCAGAACAGCAGTTCGGATGGTTTCGTACACCTTCGGAATTGTAGGAGCATGGGCTAAACACACGAACTCGTATATAATAGAAGGAGAGAGAGAGAGAGAGAGAGAGAGAGAGAGAAAGTCGCATAGAGAGGGTATAACGCTTTTTTCTTACGTGACGATTTCTACCAGTCAACACCTAGCGCAAGCCGCGTGAAGGAACTTCGTTCTATTGAAAGATAAGAACTCTTTGACAATTAATTAAACCAACGAAAGAAGAAGAAGAAGAGCTCCTGAACTAATGCAAGTAACCAATTTTGACTCGGCGCTAAATGATCAATCAACGAAAATCATCAATTTGAATGAATATTCTAAACAAATAAAAATAAAAATGCAACGTCCAATCTCCAGTAATAAAGAATTGCATTAAAAAAATGCGCTCTACGCACGAAAACTCGCAACGACGTGTGACCTCACGTGTGTGCCCGATCAGGTAACTGTCTCGCTGATATTTACTTTGAGAACGCTCGGCAATTTCCGGCGAAGGGACGTGCTGCCGCCGCGCATCCCGCTGCCATCATTTTAATCATCTTCATCGTCAATTTGCTCGTATATTTGTTTGGCGCTGATTCAAAATTAGTTACTCACATTAGTTTTGAAGCTTTAGTTATTGAGGCTAAAAAGGTTCATTTTATTTTTCTCTTTTTGAATTTTTTCTTTCGTCGCTTTAATGTTTCGTTAAAAGGTTTCTATAATTGATTGAAAAACTAGAAGAATAGTATAAATTTTTTTTTCATCGTCATGAGAAACTAATATCAGTGCCAATATCTCGTGAAGAATTGGTGCTAAATGACTTTTCGATTGTTTTAAGTGAAAACGTATCGAATTGATACCTGAAGAAGCCTTACAACTAACAAACAAAAGTTGAGTCGTAGAATATTGAAAAAAAAATCATATCAAGACAATATTTACTGTCTAACAAAAAAAAATTGAGAGAGATATATTGTTAGTAGATGAGAGGTAAGTCGGGATGCAGATTTTTTTCTGGTAGTGTATGATCACGCATAACTTTTCACAGGGTATTTCGATTCTTATCATTCTTTTTCCATTGGAGAGGGTATACTTTAAGATGGTTTCATTTGAAATTGAAAAAAAAATGTCGCCCTCCCTTAACCGATTCTACCACTCATAACTTTGTACTGGGTTATCCGATTCGGATGATTCTTTTTTTATTGGACAGGGTATACCTTGGAGTTGGTCATTTTTGGATTTTGAGAGGGATAATATACCCCTGAGGGTAGAAAAATTGGGGTTAATTAATTTTTCATCTGTGAACCGATTCTGTTGAAACTTGGCAGTTCTGATAACACTACAACATAATGGGTACCTGGAGTCAATTGAGTGGGTAGTCATGAGTGGATTTTAGGCATAGGAAAGTGAAAAATACAAACTTTTCAACAAAAAATTAAACTGACGTAAAAATTAACTGAAAAGCAAAGAATAAACCTTTTTAGTCTTGATAATAACTGAGCTCCTGAACTAATGTGAGTAACTAATGTTGAGTCGGCGCCAAACAAACAATCAACAAAGATCATAATATTACTTTGAAGAAATAATCAAAATGCCGCCGTGCATCTCGCTGCCATCATTTTACGCTTTACCTAATTCAATCGCTAGTTTGTTTGCGGCCGACTCAACATTAGTTATTCACATCAGTTCAGGAGCTCAGTTATTATTGAGATCAGGAAGGTTTATTTTATTTATTGCTTTTCAGTTTATTTTTGTTCGGTTTAATTTTTTGTTAAGAAGTTTTCAGTTTTTCTTTTTTTGTGGCTAAAATCCATTCATGACTACCTCTCAATTGACTCCAGGTATCCATTATGTTGTAGTGTTAACAGAACTACATATACAGTGCGGTCCATAGGTATGGAATAAATTCATTTGTAGCGTTATTAGGTATTTGTTTGAAAAAATCTGAAACCGCTCGATTTCTTTGTCAATTTGGAAATTTACAGTATGAAAATATTACCCCCTCTGAATTATGAGCACCCCCTGAAAAGTTTCAAATGAGAAAGAGGTCGTGTGCAACCTTTTTCGAGAGGGAATTTCATTTTCTGTTCAGCAATATTAACTTTTCCGTATTTGGTGCGATCATAGCTGAGAAAATTTATTTTGAAAATATAAAATTTTGATACTTCACGTAGAATGAAGGAAATAATGTCACATAATGTTCATTTTACAATTAAATTGAATGTTCAAAATGACCACCATTCACTTATTGAAAATAAGCAAGTTGATCTAGGAATTCTCGTACAAGATTTTGTAGGACCTCAGGGGTTATGTTGTTAATTTCTTCCGTTATCCTAACTTTTGAATCCGCAATATTGTGTGCTCTATTAAATATACTTCTGATTTTAAATAACCCCATAAGAAATAATCAGGTATTTTCTCTCTGTTTTGCTGAACGTCAGGAAAAAGTCGTTCAAGTCACAAAACCTACATTAATAATGTAATGTCAATCTAGTAGACTACTGTTATATTCATATTCATAAGTTGCTGATACACGTCAGTGTATTGAAAAATATTTGTGTGTGTATTTGATTCAACTATGGCTCATTTAATGAAACTCAAAGAATTACATTTATTATGATTGGATGCGGTAATAAAACAAGAACTCAAAGGAAGTTTGTGAAATGTTTGATAATAAATACCCTGGTCAACACGTCTCCAGTCTACAGCTAGCAAAACAGAAAAAAAATTTCGTGAAACTGGACATGTGAAAACTATTGAAAAACCAGGTTGAAATGTTAATTCGGATGAGGAAAGAAAGTTAGATGTACTGTTAGCGATTGAGGAGAATCCGCATATACCAATTGCCCTGATAATGATGTAAGTAATCATCGATATTGAGAGCTTCACTAAAGAAAATACCATCTTATGAAGTCCAATTGGTTCAGAAGTTAAATGAGGATGATCCTGATAGAAGGCAACAATTCTGTGAACTGATGATGAACAGAATGAAAGCAGATTTGCAGTTCATAAACAAAATTGTTTTTTCTGATGAAGCTACTTCTCATTTAAATGGAACGGTTAATAGACAAAACTGTGGGTATTGGAGCAGAGAAAATCCTCATTGAATGTGTGAGGCTCAGTAACAATATCCTAAAAAAGTGAACGTTTGGGCTGGTATTATTAACAAAAAAGTTATTTGCCCTTATTTTTGAAGGCACAGTTGATGGTGAGGTTAATCTAGACTTTTTGATGAACTTTTTACATCTTACATAAAAAAGACTTTCTCCTGATGTTAATGATTCAAATGCAATAGATAAATCAATTTGGTACCAACAAGTCGGAGCTCCACCGCATAACAAACGTATTGTTAGAGATTATTTGATCGAAGTATTTCCCAATAGGTGCATTGGATTACGTGGAACGATTGAATGACGGCCTAGATCCCCCTATTTGACTCCTATTGATTACTTCTTAAGGGGTTATTCACAATCAAAAGTATATTTCAATAGTGCTGTAGTATTATGGGTGATAAAAAAAGCGGCAATGAAGACAAGTGTGCCCAAGTAGCCAATAAGGAGTTCTACGACGCGCTGGAAGACTCAGTGGAGAAGTTAGTAAGTTATTTATTGAAGCAAAAAGACGTTATTATAGTTGAATTGGGGAAAAAAATGCATCTATTGAATATTCAAATTGACCTACCCAATAAAACTACTTTCAACCAAAAATGGAACTACGAAGAAGTTCCACAAAAAACATCAACAAAGCAACCAGAAACGATCAACGCCTGTATCAATAAAGATAAGCCAGGTGGATAAAAACCCACCAACAAAAACCAACCCAAACTTAGGAATGTCCCCATACAAAAACAACAAGTGTCGGCCGAGATACACAAAATTAGTACGGCACAAAAGTGTAACGAAATTATCAATATGGCGAATACCCAACCGACAAATCCGTATAATAACATGAATCTTAGAGTAACTAATGGTACCCCTACGGATACTGACAATGGAGAAAAAAGATGGAATGAAGTTTCATACAGGAGAAAACCAACTAGAAGGAAAGTAATCGTGGGTAACAACGAGGAATCCGTTGTGAAAGGAGTTCCCAAAAGTGTTATTCTTCACGTATCCAGAGTTGAACACACCAGCTCAGCCGACGATTCGACTAGACTGTTGAAACCCACCTTCCCGAAAGTTAAATGTGAACTGTTGACCTCAAGATACCCGTGTATATATTCATCATTTAAAGTTACCATCAATGACAGAAATTTCCGCATGACTATGAATCCAAAATTGTGGCCAACTGGTGCATGTATCAGTAAGTTTTTCATGAAACGGAGAGTGACAAATGTAATAGACTAATGTTTAATCCCCTAATCCTTGTCGATATCTTCGACTCTAACCTCCATTTTCTCATTTTCACTGAGACCCACTGTACAAATGAGTCAATAGTTCATAGAAATATAAACGGATTTGAATTATCTAGCTACTTCTGTAGAACCTCATTCGAAAAAGGGGGAGTCGCCATATATTCAAAAAGGGGATTGAAATGTACTCAAATAGATTTGAAGAGGTTCTGTGTTGAGAAGGATTTTGAGATCTGTGGCCTGTCCTGCAAATTCGATAACAAGAATATAGTTACTTTAACTTATTACCGGTCACCAAGTGGTAATATTGATGTCTTTTTAGAAAATATTTTAAAAGTTCTGGAGCTCGTATATTCTCCTCATGTATACATCACTTCATCAGGAGATTTCAATATTGACTTCTCCATCTGTACCAGAGACAGTGTTAATTTTAACAAGCTCTCACATATCTTAGATAGTTTTAATTTGACACACGCAGTTCACTGGCCTACGAGAGTCACCCATCATTCAGCGACAATCATTGACAATATTTTCACAAACGTGGCAGACACGGTTGTCTGTGTCGTTGATGATGACCTGTCTGATCACCGTACTGTATTGTTGGAGATTCCCGAACAAAAAATAGAAAAAGGCAAAAAACCCTTTCAAATAAGAAGAAGTTTCAACGAGCAAGCCATTCTTAATTTCAATAATGCTCTCTCAAAAGATATTTGGGATGATGTGTTTAAACACGCAACCCTCGAGCCATCTTTCAGTGCGTTCATGGATATTTTTTTATTTCATTTCAATTTACATTTCCCACTAAAAAAATATTTTGATAAAAATAAGGATAGCAACAAAAAATGGATTACGGATAAATTAAGAAATCCAGTATAAAACTGAAGGATTTACACCATCTTAAAAAATATTACCCTCAATTAACGAGTCAGTACAAAAAAGCTAAAAAAGATCATGAAGTTTTAATTAGAGATTCGAAAAAAAGGTACTACCAAAATAGAATCGCAAATTCCAGCAACGTCAACAAAACGGCTTGGAACGTAATATCTGAACTTAGTAACACGAAGAAGAGAATGCAAGAACCTATAATTATAAAAAAGGTGATATGACCTTTGATAACCCTACCGAGGTATCACATTTATTTAATGAATTTTTTATAAATGCCCCGCTACATAGTCTAGACAACGGTGTTGAAATCAGTGAAAAATGTAACATTTCTGACGAGCTCAAGATAGATATGAATGAGTACTCATTTTTTCTTGATCCCTTCACCCCCCTCGAACTGAAAACAATCTTAGAATCTGAGCTTAAAAATAAACATTCCTCAGGACAGGACGAAATCCCGCTTTTTATAATAAAGGCTTGTTCAGATAATATTATTGAACCTCTCACCTACCTGGTAAATCTGTCCTTTCTGAACGGTGAGTTTCCACAATGTCTAAAAGTTGGAAAAATTATTCCCATTTTCAAAAAGGCATGTTCTACCGACATGAATAACTTTCGTCCAATTACTGTAACTTCCAGTCTTTCAAAAGTATTTGAGTACGCATTTCTCAACCGTCTCTTGAAATTTTTGTATAAATGCAATATCTTTACCGAAAACCAACATGGCTTTTCATCCGGCCGTTCTACTAATTCAGCTATTATTGCTTTTTTTGAAAACGTCACAGAGTTTATGGAGGCAGGCGAGCGCCCTGCTGGGATTTTCTGTGATCTCAGCAAGGCATTTGACTCGGTCAATCATAATCAGTTAACATCGAAATTGTATAATTATGGAGTACGAGGTGTAACATTAGAATGGATTTCATCTTTTCTAAATCATCGTTCTCAGTACGTATGTATTCCTATTTTCCAATCTGAGAGTGTTGGCTTCGTCAATTCGGAGAGTAAAGCCATTAATATTGGTATCCCCCAAGGATCTATCCTCGGACCTATTTTATTTATACTTTACTCCAATGATCTAGATACATTCTTGAAAGGAGTTCATGTAACAATGTATGCAGACGACACGTCTTTGATTGTCTCGCACAAAAATGATTTACGTATCCTTGAAGATACAGAAAATGTTCAAGAAATGATGCAAGACTGGTCCAGTACCAATCGCCTGAATATGAACGCCCAGAAGACCCAAATTTTAGGATTTCATAACTATCAAAGAAAGTGTGATCCTCTAAGAATTGAGATAAGTGATGGTGTATTCATTGATAGTTCGGAGGAATCCAATTTTCTGGGATTCCTTATTGACGAAAACTCAAGTTGGAAGGGTCATTGTACAAACCTAATGAAAAGACTGAACTCTATATGTTCCATGTTCAGGAATCTCAAACATATACTTGAAATTCCCCAACTAGTGGCCCTAAACCATGCACAGGTTGTGTCACGAATTAGGTATGGAATATGTTTGTAGGGCAACTCCACCTTGGCAAAAAATGTCTTTTCGACACAAAAAATAATTATCAGAATAATAGCGGGAGTTCCAAGTACTCATTCTTGCAGGGACCTCTTCAAACATTTGAATACGTTGACCCTCATGTCAGTCTATATTTATGAACTGTCCGTATTTATTTTTAAAAATAGACAAAAGTTTGTTCTAACGGGAGACTTCCACTCCGTGAACACACGCCAAAACAAAAAAATACCATATTCCCTTTACAAAATACAAGGTCTCCAGTAATTCACCCACAATTATGGGTTTGTATGTTTTCAACCATTTACCTGAAAGTTTGAGAGTAGTTAAATATATTAAAAAATTCAGTAGCTCCTTGAGAAAATTCTTGACTGAAAAATGCTTCTATTCGCTGGAAGAATATTTAAATGTGTATATTGGGCATAGGTGTTTATGTGTGTGTGTGTGTGTTAATTACCGCTGACAATACTCTACTTTTAACTGTATATTATATATACACTTTATATACATTGTATACTGACCATTCCTATACATTTTATATGTCCTATTGGAAAATAAAATCATTTATTTATTTAGAGCAGACAATATTGCAGATTTAAAAGTAAGGATAACGGAAGAAATTAACAACATAACCCTAGAGGTCCTACAAAATGTCTTACGAGAATTCCAAGATCGACTTGCTTATTGTCAAGGAGTGAATGGTGGTCATTTCGAACATTAAATTCGATCGTAAAATAAATTGAAAAATACTTCCTAAACATTATGTGACATTATTTCCTTCATTCTACGTAAAGTATAAAAATTTTACATTTTCAAAATAAAATTTTCTCAGTTATGATTGCACCAAATTTGGGAAAACTTAATATTGCTGAACAAAGAATAAAAATGCCTTTCGAACAAGGTGCCACACGACCCCCCTTCTCATTTAAAAATTTTGAGGGGGTGCTCATAATTCAGAGGGGGTGCAAGAAGGGGGTTAATATTTTCATACTGTAAATTTTAAAATTGACAAAACAAAATCGACATGTTTCAGGATTTCCAAAAAAAACAAATACATAATAGCGCTAAAAATTAATTTATTCCATACCTATGGACCCTGCCAAATCCAACAGAATCGGTTCACAGAGAAAAATTAATAATCTCTATGTTATACCTTTCCAAATACAAAAATGACCAACTCTGAAGTATACCCTGTCCAATTAAAAAAACCTCTTCTAAATCGGATAACCCATTACAAAGCTATGAGTGGTAATAAGTTATGTAGTCAAGGAACAGGGAAACTTTTGTGATAATTATTTCCCCTGTTGCTACATAGAAAACATATGTTGTTTTTTAGGGCTAGTTAATTGTTAAAAAAAACGATATGACGGTTGTACCCAGATTTTGAAATCGATCAATGATCTGAATAACTAAAACAATTAACAATTTTTTTTCCATTTTGTATGGTTATTGGAACACTTTCAAGAAATCTCGCCAAAAAGACCAATACAGTGCTTTTCTTTAATGTCCCCCCCCTTTTATTTTTTGAACGGGTCAACTCAAAAAATTTAAAATTGGGATAATGAAATACTATATTTTGCAGTAAAATTGACAGATGAAACTTTCAAGATGGCGACTGGGCGCCATCTGGGAAAAAAATTGAATTGAAAGGGGAGTCTTGTTACACATCCTTCTGAAGCTCCTGGCGAATACTTCACAACCCTAGAATAAAAAGTCAATATCTTCACCTACTACAAAATGGCGGAACATTTAATAATTGTCTGAATACATCGACGTTTAACTTCATAATTTGAGGAAAGAAGTTGAGTTTAGTTCAGAAGATGCTCAAAATGGTTGCCTTGAACTGCTTGACATAAGAACAGCCCATACGATATTTCACGCCGAACATTTTCGAACACAGTAACGTCGATATTTCTACAAATATTTATTATTCTCTGCCGTATATCCAATATTGAAGCAGGTTCAGTTTCGTACACCTATTGCTTCAAATAGCCCCATAAAAAAAAGTCTACAGGTGTCAAATCTGGCGAGCGGGCTGGCCATTCCGTAGGACCTCGACTGCCAATCCAACGACCGGGGAAAGTATTATCCAAATAGTTTCTTACTTGTCCGTAATAATGTGGTGGTGCTCCATCTTGTTGGAATAAAATATCCATATCGAATTCATTAGGATTCGCTTCGACGATTTCGGTGATTAGAGGGTCAACAGTATTTTCCAGCATATTCAAATACAGTTGCCCTATTAAATTTTGTTCAATGAATAAAGGTCCTACAATATGGTTTCCCAATATTCCTGCCCAGACGTTAATTTTTTCTGGATATTGAGTATGAGTTTCCCGGAAAATGTGAGGGTTGGTGTCACTCCAATAACGGCAATTTTGTCTGTGAACCTTGCCGTTGAGATAAAATGTAGATTCGTCACTGAAACAAATATTGTGGAGATAGGTAGGATGCCTTGCAATGGTTGCCGTCATAATTTCGCAGAATTCTGTTCTTCGATCGGGGTCATATTCAGTTAACTGGTGTACCATTTTGATTTTGTATGGATGATACTTATTTCTCTTCAAAAGTCTCCACACAGTAGAAGAACACACCTCACAAACATTCGCGAAGGAGGAAGTAGACTGTTGAGGATTTACTATCATCTCACCAATTATTTGAACTTGCTGTTCTTCCGGAATGGACGGATGACCTGGGGGCTTTCCGTTCTGTACACTACCGGTAGTTGTAAATTTGGTTACAAGTTCCCTCAAATATTTTCTACAGATAGGACGACTCGGGAAACGATCATTGAAAATTCTTTCGATTTCGTGAAAGTTACGCGTCGCACCGTAAATAAAAATGGCTTCGATTTTTTTTCCAATGGACGAGAATTGACCATTTCAGAGATAGTTCACGTGGTACCTATTCACTAGTAAAACCGAAAACTAAATGGGAATATTTTAACTGATGTTCGTTGTCGTACTGACATTTCTTGTTTAAACAAAAAATAACCTATCATACCTTATCGGGTTGTTGGGATTGCCATATGGCAGAGAAAAACAAATATTTCTGGATGTATCGATATTAATGTGTTTGTATGCAGGTAATTATTGAATGTTCCGCCATTTTGTAGTAGGTGAAGATTTTGACTTTATATTCTGGGGTTGTGAAGTATTCGTCAGGAGCTTCAGAAGGATGTGTCACAAGACTCCCTTTGAATTTTCTTTCCCAGATGGCGCCCAGTCGCCATCTTGAAAGGTGCATCTGTCAATTTCACTCCAAAATATAGTATTTATGCATCAATTTCATTATCCCAAGTTCCAATTTTTTGAGTTGACCCGTTCAAAAAATAAAAGGGGGAGACATCAAAGAAAAGCACTATATATGGTGAAGCATTGTGCGTTCATATATTTATATAAGTTATTATTATCACTCATCCGTTTCAGATTGACACCGATCTTGGCAATGGCTATTCTGGTGCGGGCGACACTTTTCATGTATCTGGGAAACGGACCACTATGGGGCAATCAACAATCAGCAACTAGCTCGTGCCAGACAAAGTGGTGGTCCTTATTGCTCTATGTACATAACTATTTCGGAAGTTCAGTAAGTACGCAATGAATTTCAATTTGAGACCTTCCTTTTAATTGGGACTACCAACCCTATACATTTTTTTATCAATCTAAGTTACGATATCATTGTATTTGAGTAAAAGTATATTTATGGAAAATGAGAGCCAATTTGCTAGTTAAAACCTGAATAACTTGACCACTGGAATATGTCATTCATTAGTGGTGTTTTATCGATTTTGGAAAACTTGAGAAAATACCTTTAGATAATACTACAGAACATATTTATATAAATTTTGATCAAGATCGGCCCCACGATGTTAAATTTTACGTTAGATCGATGAACACATATAAAGACACACCCACCCTGTTTTTCCATTTGCGAGCCTCTACATACATTCACGATTCAATCGGAAAAACCAAATATGATATTTTAACAATAACATTGTTTTTTCTTCCCTGTGGTCGTTCAAGAGTTGGTAGGTAGTGCATTGAACATTATATTTCCATCTAACTCAGCGAAACCCTGCTTCTCTGCAAGAATAACTTTCTACTCAGTGCTATTTTTCCCCACACTTGGAAACATAGGCATTATGTCCGATATATTTTTCTCAGTCAATAGATAGTATGAGTCCCAGAGCTGGAAAAATATCACCGATTCGACTATGTCTGCTATGAAATTTCAGTATCCAATTTTATTTTCTTTGTTTAATTTTTTGATCTATTATTATCAACTATGTATAAAACAATGTCGGGCAAGGGTTACTCGAATGGGATCCAACGAAAGTCCTCAGGAGATATGCCTCTGAATCAACCTCAGTTCTCTAAGAGATCTCCACGTCATCGTCAACGTTCAATCTAAGTGGAAACTAGATGGGCATCTAGATCGATATGTGAAGTCAAGCAATACTTGGATGGGGTTCTCACCTGCCAGGTAACACTCGCGTGATTGAGCCTCATACAACTACATTGTAGGTGCATATTCATAGCTGCAGGCGTTATATCAATGTGCATGAGATATCGCGAGAGATATGCCGTGTCGTCCTCCGGAGGGGACGTTAAGATATCGATCCCGAGTTCTTGGATGAGCACGTTAAAGTTCCTCACCTATGGTTGGAAACACCAGAGGATTCGGCAACATTTCCGGTAGGGAGAAGTGTGCTCACCGGTGTCGCTGATCAGCCATCAGATATTAAAAAAGTGAAAAAGAGCTCGACTACAGCATTTTCCTCCAAAGAGAAAGAAACCTCCTATCACTATGGAAAGAACTATCGAAATCGAAGTTGCGAGATATCTTAGAGAATCAGGTACTATCAGCGATATGGCATTTGGGTATCACCACCAGAGATTTACAGAAGACTTGACATATGTATGGCATACTATAATGGAAAGACATGGCGAATCGTTTACTGTAGCTTCAGATATATCCAAAGCTTCCAACAGAGTTTTGTATGTGTTACGTCTGGGGATTCATCCTTTGTCTTACATCCGCTACTATGCACTTGGCTATCTGGTCTTGCAGAAACATTAATTGGTCTTCTCGTAGATCGAGTATTTCTCAACACTTTTTTTATCAACGAAGGTGCTTCTTGAGGCTTAACTTTGTTTTTTACACTTTTTCTCCTCCATTCTAGACGATAGTTCACACCACACTTCACAATCTGAATCGTCTATGACATCCCAGGAAATATAAATATGTATGTGAAATATATTTCACTGGATGATTTATATTTTTTGGAAACGATATATAAATTTTTTGACATTCCACTTCTCCACTCCACATCTGCCGAAATGAATGAAAATGAAAATTCCTAAATGCTTGTGAATCCCTTCCATCCAAAGTTTGGCCAATAATTCCGCAACACTCATCCAATCCATTATGGCTACCGCTATTTTATCTCATCTTCCATTCAATCTATTGATTTTTACTATTGAATCATATAAGAGATTGAAGTACTATGAAGCCATGTGTATCGTTCAACTATTAGATAATTATATATTTTTTCAGTGTGAAAGCCATACTTGGTACTTAGCAGCAGACATGCAGTGCTTTGTTGTTGCTGTTATAATAATCATTTTCCTGAAAAAGTGGACTAGAATGACTTTGAGAGCTATGGCTTGTTTAATTTTCATGAATGCCGTAATCTGCTTCTGGGTTTCTCATGTGTATGCCTTAGCATCCTCCCAGTTAATGGAGCCGTAAGTGGAAATATTTCATTTACATACCTAAAATATCAAGTGAACCCTTTCATTTTTCATAGTGTTTCATAACTCATGATGTTGAATATATATTCCAGAAACGAGAGTGCATGCTGCAAATTCAGAAGATTGCTTATTGAAAGTTCTGAAAATATATTGAGAATTTTAAAAAATATTCGGAAATGAAGGAAAATTGAATCATCAACTATTCGGGACAAAAAATAATTAGTGAAAAAATAATCAATGACTATTTTTTATTCATGTGACATTTTTCCTAGAAATGACCCAAAATAATATAGATGAAATTGGGTTTTGGTTGAAATCACAACACAAGAATAAAACATATTTCATACTTTCGAATAAAACATATTTCATAATTTAAGTGTAGTGTATGTATCACCATCAATAAAGTGTAAACGATAGCCCTGTCAGATGAAGATTTTGAAAAACCATGAAGGCGATAGCTACAGATCAGAACTCCATGGTTGAATCTGTATCTGAACACTTGAATGGAAAAACTTTTTGACAAAAAATAAAACCGTCAAAACAAGAAACTGAAAAGCAGAAAATTAAATGAACCTTTTTAGTCCTAATAACTAAGCTCCAAAACTAATGTATACAGGGTGTCCCTGGACTTCCTCTTTTCCTCTCGGGAATGTATAGATGGGGTCAAAATATTACCAGTACTTCATATAACTTTTGTTCCTGAAAGCCTTCGTTACCAAGTTACGGGCCCTCAAAGTTACAAAATGAAAAATGTTTTTCTTTGATAACTTTCAAAGTGAATATCCAAAATCATCTAAATTTTGGTGATTGACTAAGCAAATGAATTCCTTCGATTCATGCAGGAGTCAGTGGTTTTGCTACAAAGTCAGGAACGGACTACCCCCGATGGTCCACACCCTAAAACTTTGAAATGACTGATAATTTTTCAAAAGTTTTCAACAAAATAAGGTTACGTAGACAATTTTCTGAATAAAAGTATTCGTGTGGAAAGTCGATCGGAGCAACGATTCTTAATAAAAATGCAGTTTTACTCGGCGACATCAAACCCGATCGTCCACCAATATTTGAAATGAAAAATTTTCACAGTAGAAATACTAATGCTAAGGTTGATTCAACAACATTTATAACAGGGATAATACAAAATATGCTAAAATAGAGTCGTAAACAAAAAGTACAGTACCTAGTGGAAAGTTTCATTCACAATGTAGATATTTTTTCAAATAAAATATCAAGTTATGTAGATTCGTGGTGTTTTTGAACTAACAAGCTACTCCACTATGAAATATCGAATTCAGTCCATATTTTGTATGTACGCGTGGAATAAGCACGTTTCGTGTTCTGTTATCTGAATCTCATGAAACTCAACATTTGGATGTTGCAAATTCGTATTCACAGCTTAAATGTTGGGGAGTTTCACTGATAAGTATAATTTCATGGAAGAGAATCTTCAACCGGAAGATAAATTTAGCTGAAAAAACGCACATCGGAAGACATAACTAATAAAAAGCGGTCTCCGGATTTGAATCCATTGGATTTCTTTCTGTGGGGGCATCTAAAAAGCCTCGTTTACGCTACACTTATTCACACCAGAGATGCCTTGTTGAATAGAATTACATTACATTGGGAATCCTTACGAAACGACCCTGGCATGCTATTTCAAGTGCAGAGAGGGTGTTTGTGCCGACTAAGAAAATGTATTGAGAGAGACGGGGGTCATATCGAGCAGTTTTCGTAGCGGACTTTGCATTTCTGTTTGCTCTTAAGGCTCGCGATTGGTTATTTACACCATGAGTTTTGTAAGGTAAACGTGTTTGCATGATAAAAATTCGTTATGAACATTGTACATATCATTTTTATTTTCATTACAAATTAATGTTTTCGAATAATGGTAGACATCTCAGGTTGGATGTCGTCGAACAAAAATGCAATTTCATCAAAAATCGTTGCTCCGATCGATTTTCACGCGAGTACGTTTATTCAGGAAATTGTGCAGGTAACCTTGTTTTGTTAAAACATATTGACAAATCCCAGTCATTTCAAAGTTTTGGGGTGTGGACCATCGAGGGTAGTCCGTTCCTGACTTTGTAGCAAAATAACTGACTCCTGCATGAAAGCTTATCGAAGGAATTCATTTGTTTAGTCAATCACCAGAATTTAGATGATTTTGAATATTCACTTTGAGAGTTATCAAAGAAAAACATTTTTTATTTTGTAACTTTGAGGGCCCGTAACTTGGTAATGAAGGCTTTCAGGAACAGAAGTTATATGAAGTACTGGTGATATTTTGACCCCATCTATACATTCCCGGAAGGAAAAGAGGAACTCCAGGGACACCCTGTATAAGTAATTTTGAGTCGGCGCCAAACAAACACACAAGCAAATTAATTACGTAAAGCGTAAAATGATGGCAGAGGGGTGCGCGGTGGCGGCGCGTCCCTCCGCCGGAAATTGGTGAGCGTTCTCGAAGTCAATATCAGCGAGACACATATGTATGTATGTGCACATATGTGAGGACACATCTCTTTGCAAGTGGTCGTGCGGAGGGCGTTTTTCTGGAATGTTTTTGTTAATCGCTGGAGATTTCACGTTGCATTTTTATGTTATTTTATTTTGATCATTTCTTTAAAGTTATATAAATTCGTTGATTGTTTGTTAGGCGCCGACTCAAAATTAGTTACATACATTAGTTTTGGAACTTAGTTTTCAAGACGAAAAAGAATTATGTTATTTTTTGCTTTGCTGTTTATATTTTCGTTGGTATTATTTTTTGTTAAAAACTTATTTTTTTTAAATTTTTAGTGGTTCAAATCTATTGATTGCAACCTATTTGATTTGGACTACTTTCAAAATACCCAATTATCCATCTTACTTCAACTATATTCTGTTATATACTATAACTAGCTGGTACCAGCGACTTCGTCCGCGTTGAACTTTTTTTTTGTGTGGGGACTATTACAAATTCACTCACGGAATTTCAAAAAATACTGAAACAACTACTCCCTTATTTGTAACGAAGACTTCAAATTCCCATTTTTATGACCTCAACTTCCACACTAACGGAACCCTTACTTTCATCCCCTAGGGGTTGCATCTATGAAAACACTGAAACCTGTATTTTTCTATCCCTTACAAGGACCTGAAATACTTATTTTTATTTCCCTAATGTGAAAACTAACGGAACACCCATTTCCAACTTTCACCCCCCTCACCCCTTTGGTGGTTTAATTTATAAAAACACTGAAATACATATTTCCTCTATTTGTGTCAAAGACTTCAAATACTAATTTTCATGACCCCATCTTGAAAACTGACTATACAGACTTTCAACCCCCATTTTACCCCTTTAGAGTTGAATTTTCAGAAACCCTGCAACACATTTATCTTCATTTGTGAAGAAGAGCCCGAATACTAATTTCCATGACTCTTATTTCAAAACTAACTGTACTTTCACTTCCACCCCCATCTCACCCTCCTTTTCACCCCTTTAGGGATGAAATTCCAAAAATATATGCTGTAAAAAATTTTGCTCTGATGACCAGCGGTTTGGTCTGGGCGTTGATCATAAATCAAATCAGTGAGTCCGTTAGTCAAGACATGTAATTATGTATGTACATATTTCCCCAAACACGAGTTGGGCTCTGTGAACCGTTGAGGAGATTCCTCGACTGTCTTCCGTCTCCATCATCAAATTAACTCTGGGCCTCCATATGTCATAGTGTCATCAGAACAACATATGTGTGAGAAGTTTCAACAAAATCGGTTCACAGGTGTAAAATCAATAAATCATCCCCTATTTTCCCACTTTCAGGGGTTTGATTCGAATAGGACCAACTTTGAAGCATACCCAATAAAAAAAGAATCATCCAATTCGGATAACTCAGTCCAAAGTAATGCGTGGTAGAAGTGAAAATTCAGTGGGTGAACCAACAATCATCCCCCATTTTCCTACCCTTAGCACTGGAGTTTTTTTTTCAAATCCAAATGGGACCACCTTCGAGGTAAATCAAATCCATTGAAAAAAATTATCAAAATCGGACAACTCTGTAAAAAATTATGCGTCATACATAAAAATATATAAGCGTCGACTAAAGAACCTCCTTCTTTTTTTTGTCGGTTAAAAAGTCAACGAGATACTTTCGAAACAACAAGAGAAATTTATGAAATTCGAGCAAAAAATTACAACCATATCATACGCAAATAGCATGCTGAAGCAAAAATTAGAAAAACAAGAACAGCACCAAATAAAGAATTGCATAGGAATATATGAAGTAGAAGAAAGTGAAAACGACATAACGAACGACATTGTTCATAATTTGATAAATGAAAAATTTTTATATTGTCCAGAGTACCAAATTTACTTGGGACCAAGAAACACTATAATCTGTTTTCTGAAGTGAGAGAGTGATAAAATGTAAATTTGCAATGACAGAAAAAATGTTATTCATGTGACAGCGGCGTAACTACAGGTAGTTTATTAGAATAAAACGTATAATAATAATTATACATGATTTTAATTATAGAGATAGGCAGATAATTAAAAAGTAGATAAAAACTAAAAATGAAAGCAATAATTGATTTGTTGAAAATATGAACAGGATATTCATAAAATCAGATGTCAAATAACTATCTGAATGAAAATGCAAATTTTCAATTTCAGATTTTTTCTTTTGAGTTAGGGTCTTTTCAGAATATCTATCAGATGTAGTTCAATGTCCAGCGTGGCTTCAGCCGGGGAAGTAGTTGTTTTCTGTTAGACATTCACAAAAAATAAGTACATTTTTATCGTAGATTTTTCAATTTACAGAAAAATATTTTTATCAGTATCCAATTGAGAATATTTTCCTTTTCAACATGAATACCCCACAAGAGGTTATCTTGACGATGGAAGATAGGGACTAATGTTTATCTTTCAGTCGCAGATGATTCCACTTCTGATTTTATGAACATCCTGTTCATATTTTCAACAAATCAATCTATCATACTCCATGACAGGTTTTAATGTCAGAAAACACTAATTTCAAAGTGCCTCTACAAAAGAAATGATTCTAACTTCTTCCATCTTTGCAAAGTGAGATTGCTTCTTGAAAATATGTTTCCCATTTCTTTCGGTCTTCCTGATGATCGTGGAAGCGTGAAATAGATTTTCGTCGACAAAAATGTATTGAAGACCTAGTGAATACGATGTCTCTCTCGCGTCAATGTTACGAATGATTTCTGGTGAGTACTCTTTTTTGGAAAACATTCTTCTTTGCCTCATTCATCTTCATGAATTCTTGATTAAGACTGGAATAGAAAATCAAATAACTATCTGAATGAAAATGCAAATTTTCAATTTCAGATTTTTTATTTTGAGTTAGGGTCTTTTCAGAATATCTATCAGATGTAGTTCAATGTCCAGCGTGGCTCAAGCCGGGAAAGTAGTTGTTCCTTATTAGACATTCACAAAAAATAACCTCATTTTTATCGTGGAAATGTAAAAAATAAAATGAACCTTCTTAGTCTCAATAACTAAGCTCCTAAACTAATGTGAGTAACTGATTTTGAGTCGGCGCCAAACAAACAAGCAAATGAATTAGGTAAGGCGTAAAATGATGGTATCGAGTTGCGCGGTGACATTCTGATAATTTTTTTGAAGTAATTTGATAATCTTCGTTGATTGTTCGTTTGGTGCCGACTCAAAATTAGTTACTTACATTAGTTTAGGAGCTCAGTTATTAAGACTAAGAAGGTTTATTTTATTTTTTACTTTTCAGTTCCGTATTTCATCGGTTTAATTTTTTGTTAAAAAGTTTTCATTTCTAAATCTTTTGTAGCTGAAATCTACCAAATACTACCTACTTCCAAAATACTTACTTCAACTATTACCAGTTAAATAATATAATAATCTGCTTTCACTATTTGTTGAAACATAAATTATTTTTGTTGTTCTGGTTAGTTTATTGCATTACTTTGTATATCATTCCATCCTCTCATAGAATATAATGATTTTGGCGGATGTAGGAGGACAAAAATAATGACATTAGCGATCTGTCATTGTCAACTACAAATGTGTGCCAATGTTCACAAGTGAAAAATTAATTATCACCCATTTTTCTACCCGTAAGGTCAACAAATATAATCAACAATGAGGTATACCCTTACTAATAAAAAAAGAATCATCCAAATCGAAGATTCCAGTAAAAAGTTATGCCTGATAGAATCGGTTAACGGACCAGAATTCAGAGGGTGAGTGATCAATATCCTTCATTTTGCTACCTTTAGGGGTGGATTTCATCTTTCAAATTCAAATGGGACCAACTTTGAAGTACACCCTATCCACTGAAGAAAGAATTATCGGAATCGGACGTCTCAGTAAAAAGTTATGCGTAATCATACATAAAAAAAATATATATACGCGTCGAATAGAGAACCTCCTCCTTTTTGGTTTCGTCGGTTAAAAAGAAATGTTGGGCTACGGGAAATTTTGAGTACTGTCACGTTACGCCACTGTCGAGCAAAAAGGTCACAGGGACCCTATACGATGAATCATTACAAAAATAAAGAAAAGAATATTGGACTACGGAGAATTTCAATTACAGTTACGATAGGCCACTGTCGTGGAGAAAGGTTACGAGGACTCTCTACTCCAGACAGAAAATATTCATCCGACAAAATAATTATTAAAGCCACAGGAAGTTCTGAATTAAATAATAAAGCACCAAGCTCGCGAGAATATTGAAAACATTTCAAACAACTATCAAAATATATCCGATTCAACTTCAAACTGCCTACTTCTTCAATATATGTCGCTTATGGCTTTTAGCACTCTAGACAGGGTCAACACTACTACTAACTCACAACTCTTTGCGTGGTTTCTGGTTGAGCACTTGTCAAACGACTGCCGTTCTAAATTGCTACGGAGTGCATTTCAGCTTGGTTTTTCCCTTTCACTGATTGCTTCTGCGTGGAGCGGTCTCGTGTGGACTCTTCAGCGATGCTTGCCGTAATTGAATACTTGCTTTGCTCGAACCTCCAACTGCTTTCTGCCTGCCTAATTGATTCGTACTCCCGGCGATTCATGGTACGTTGCTTTGATATTGTCGCGAGGCTAAACGGGTAGGGTCGACATGAATAGTTCTCGTACTTCTATCGGATACTGGCGCGGCGTCAACAGAAGCGTGATGCGTTTTTCATAAAGCAACGAATGCAGGGGTTTGATTAGATCTATTCCACGTATGCTTAACCAACATAAATGACAATTTTCTGATTATTATTAACAGATATAGATTTTCATTGAATTTTAGTGCTTCTGGCTGTTCTGTTAAACTTCACAAGTTGAAGAAAATAGTATAACAAAACTGGTTTCTTGTTGGTTCGATTCAATTATAGGACAACTGATCATCGTAATACGACCGCTATCGGCGATGAACTAAACTTTTGGAAGAAGTCATATTCATATTACCACCATATGACTGTTATTATTTTCACGATGAATACTATCTCATAACAAATTGGGTTTTTTTGATACCAAAGACAATGTCGAAAGTTCGTTTGCTGAGTAATACAAACTTGCATGTTTGGTTGTAATAGTAGGAGAAGCGTGAATTCTAACCATCCCATTCACAAGTTTTCTAAAAAGAATAAGTACTCCGTTGCAATCCGGGAAAATATTAACAAGTATGTGGTTTGGATGAATAATCGTGAGCTCGAAAAAACCAGTACCTAGTTTTCTTCATTTTATGAGGGATTTTTTTTTGAGGAAATCTTGTATGGACACCTTGCGGTAGTGTCGGAGTCCCTGAGTCAGAATTACCTACTGGAACATCCACTCCGCAGGCTCGTCTTGCCGTGGCCTCCAATGACACTTGAGCCTTTTGGCCTATTGTATCCTACTTGATAAGAGTTCAGATCCGGGAGATCTCAGTTGATCTGCTACACACTAGCTCTCCACTTGCTCCTCCCAGACGTTTTGTTCCATCATGTCATATCCATGGTTCCCGATTAAGGTCCACTTCGAGGTCCCTTTCAGCAATTGCAAGTACTGCCGTACCTACCTTACAGTGCTGAGGGTTCATCTGAATGGCCCTCATCATTTGTTCAGCACCCTGAAGAGTCTTCTTCCGATCCCGTAGACCTCTTGGAATCACAACCTCTCCAGTTCCCTGAAAGAAACCGGGAAGACCAAGAGTTGTCCTCGTTCCTTTTCGGTATTTTGGCTCAGTGGTAATTTGTTTCCAGGAATGAGTGAGATGAAAGCGGTTGGTCCATCCCAGTGGTGCCCCCTACTCATAGCTAAGGCTGATTACTCTGAAGCTCCACCCAGTTTTTCTGAGGCTCCTTTGCGGCACCGTTTCTTTTGGGACGCCTTTCAGACCACGTGACTGTCAGCACGGCCGTGGTTTGTTCACCCCAAACCACGTGAAGGTGAGGTTGAGCTTTGAGGGGCTTCATGGGAGATAATATTTTTTCATAATATTATCGAATTGCCAGATACCTATCAAATAATGTTGATGTATTGTGATTTTGTTGTGTAGTAATTTGATCAGGATAACGTAGTTTTGTGAAACAGAATTTTTTCAAAACATTTATCTTGTAACTTCGGTGAATGTCTGAAATAGTGTGCTTTTTTGGTGGACTGGTTACAAGGAGTCTCTACTCGTTTTTCATTGTGTACTAGGAATATAATTGATGGCAGTCACCTGGAGGAAACTTATTTTTGTTTTGTTTTCATACTTCTTCACACACATATCAAATGGAAGTAACAATTATTTCTGATTGAGCTATACAAAAGCTTAGGCTGGAAAGAATGTCAGTTCCAAGTTCAAATTTGCCGAACGCAATCAATATGAAAGATATATTAAATAAGTTAAATATCTAGAGAATGAATATCAAAGTCAATCCCATAATTTCGAAAAAATCTCAATCCCAAAATGAACATATTATGAAAATTGGAAATTGCAAGCAATATGGGTATTCTCACGTCTTCAGTCGCACTTGATAGTATTTTTTCGAAAGCTTCTCCGACACTTCCCTAAGGAGTCCTGAATGTTATTTAACACACAAATAAAAATGTTAACACAAAATCAAAATTTACAGATTACGTCTCTTTGTCGCCATTTGTAGAGAACGGTGGCGCCTTCATCGGGCGATTTCTTTCCCTATTGAACAAAACCACAAAAGGATATAGACAGTACTTACTGGGGTTTCAAACTCAATATCATTTCAATTATTAATAACTAATAATTATTCGTATAACTTTGAATTTGGGAGAATGACAATGACGTTCTGACCTGACATCCGGAACTGATTAAAATTTACAAAGGAATTTCGAATAGAGCGAGAATACAGGTCACACAGAAATATAAATTAATCGTAAATTAATTGAGCTATAGCAATTTTCTGTTTATATGTACAACTTAGATAAAAACTCCTCTGATGGAAGTAATAAAGCTCATGAAGCTCTGTTAGACAACCTACGAGTTTACCAACTTGGTATGAGAAATTAAAGATTTAGATTTTTTTTTCAATCTTTCATCAGCCGGTATTTTGGAACTACACAACCGACTTGGCCTATATTTAAACTTAATCGAGGAAGTAATGAAAAGTATTCTTTATTCCCATTCAGTCGAAAACTGGGACCTATTTTCAGGTCTAGAAATTAGGTTTTATCCCATATACAGACAGGTGTGAACTAAGTTGCTGCACTACCGTTGATAGTCCATACAAGAATTGCCTTTGGAATATTTAATGTGAGTCCTCAATGAGCAAGGAAAGGTATAGGACTCACCAATCAAAAGCTGTTTAATTACTGTTGGATTACCCATAACCTTCACCCTCATAGTGTCAATGACTACAATGCTTCGTGGCTCATTCATCTCTCAATTCATATGAACGAGTTCGATTTCAGCTAAATTGAGAATGAACATGGGTTCGAAGTCAAAATGCGGCCGGTTCAAATGCTTTTACAGTGCTAACCAATATTATTTTTAGCGTAATTTTGGCTACTGAAAACACTCGAAATTCTTATTTTTTAAATCAAAACACCACACACACACACACCCAAAATCGTGTGTTTATCGCACATGATATCTTTCTATTTTCACAAAGAAAACACATCCTTCCCAAAGAGTGGATGTCTTTGTTAGCTTCAAAGTCCTTTCTGTTGCAAACAAGTGTAGTATAGTATAATGAAACGGAGGTGGAAATGTCTGCAGTATTGTGTTGAAAAATTAGACATACTAATTTTTTGTCTCTGCAAACGAAAGGAATCATTTTTACGATATTGCCAGTCGTGCCCTGTGTTTTCTTGACCAATATTGTAACATTATTGAAATTGTCGATTTGTTGGCACATTGTCATTTGACCAATAAAAATGATGTAACAATCTGACTACATCTAACTAAATTTTCTAATGAAACATGTGTAATTGAGGTACCAAATTTTGTTTTTGTTTTTTACATTAGGTAATATGCTGAAGATAAATTGCATTCTCAATCATTTATTATATCTGCTGTGTAATAGTCGGTTCAGTCCGTTTCATGAAATTTCACATTCCAAAACGACACTTCTGATCCCTTTGGTAATGTCGTAATTACGAAACTTCATGTTGAACAATTTAAGAAAAATATATCGAAAACATTTTTGTTACTCGTATTTCAATTAGTCGATATATTTTATCCACAATGCACCAGTTGACTGCCTGGTGAATCTAAGCTTTAACTTTATCGGTTATATCATGTATCAACGCATTCGACTGTGAATCCATCTAATGGTTGGTTGATATGTTTCCACGTTTCTTCTCTTGGAACAGACCACATGACTCATTCCTAACAGTTTCTAATATTTTTAAATTACGATGAAACTAATTTAATATGAATAGGATACGAAGATATGTATGACTGTTTTAAAAAAGCCAATGTGCCATTGCGATATCATTATCCGATCCATAAAATCAACTATTCGAGCTTCACATATGACATTTGTGTGAAGCGTTCGAGTATTGCTACGGAAACACTTTCCTTCGATGCTTCTTTGTGGCGAAGGATTTTTTGTATAAGAAATGATTCGTTATCAATATGTTCGTCAATATTCATGGTAACTCCTTCAATTGGGATTTTTGATGAAGGATATTCTATTGTTGCTCTTTGTTACGAAAAATGTATTGGTCTGATTTGCAGCATAGTGGCACATTACTCTTGAACTTCTGTTACACACCCAATTAATTGCTGACTCCCATCAAAAAGTCGTTAAAATCTTAAACTTCACGAACATTTCCTGGAACCACGAGCAATACTGAAAAACTATCTTCTCTTGTGTTGTCTGATAACATGCAAAATATAAATTTACATTATTACATTCATAGAAGGGGGGTGAAATCGTAGGCATTGTAATATATAATTTTCTCTCAGCAGAAAAAATTGCAGCTATATTTTTTTCAGTGGTTCTCTCATGACTGAATGTTGTTCAATATTATCAGGATGAAGAATATACAGACGAAAGGAAGAAATTGCTATAACCGAGATATTGACATTTATAGGGACTGTATTTTCCCAGTGGTGATAATGCATATTGATTTTCTTTCTATTTCAGAGCCAAAATGGTGGAGAATATGATTAAGTACCATTTCGTAACACATACAAGATATGGAGCATACCTGCTAGGCATGATATGCGGATACTTCGTTCATGATATTAAATCATACTCCAAGTTTAATTACAATATGCCAATGGTGAGTTTACATACTGAATATTCTGATAATTGAAAATAATATGCACGAATATAATATGAAATCTTATTAACAGCGTTTCTACATATAGCTGAGTACATATGACAGCCCACGCTTGAGAAAATATCATCCTGTAACATTCAGTGGCCAATTAGAGAACACCTATAAGCTCAGAAGTGAAAAAATGTTATATGAAGTTTTTCATTTAAGTAGCTGTTGAATTTTACAGGATGAGTTCTTCGTTCTACTTTCTGTGAACTATCTTAAAGAGTCGAATGCCTTACATATGCTGTGTTTTCAGGTCATCAAGATCCTTTATTGGGTTACTACACTGACTTTAATGGCAACATGTATATATTACCCTCTAGCATTTGATAACCAAGCGTATTTAGCAAATGCTTTCTACAATTCAATCCACAGAGTTGTGTGGTCTTCGGCAGTTTGTTCTATAATACTAATGTGTGAAACTGACAATGCAGGTATGTCCCAATTTTTCCAATTCATTTGACGACAACTAAGAATGTATATCATATTCTTCTTTGGTTATGGTTGCAGAGCTGAGTTCGATATGTTGTCCAAAGCAATTAATAAGTCTTTATGAACTCTGTTTTATTTCCAAACCGTATTACAATATTTTTCTCTGACATTTCAAGTGTCACCTAACTACTCTCTTCTATCTACTCGCCTACCAGAACGTGTAGTCATTCGTGACGTTCCTGATCTTGAATTTTTCTGTTTCTCCAATGCATGTGTGGGCTGATTTAGAGTTTCTCGATTGAGTGGTTGATTTTCCCCATCACTTTGATACGGTTCATTTGGTATAGGCTCTGGAATTGAGGTTGAGTATTTTACAGATCCTTGTGGATCATAGAATAGAACAAATGTTACACACCCAGGAATATATTCCATGTACGGAGCCGGAATCAGATGATAACGATTTCTTCTTACCATGCTGTTGTTAGTCTGCACCAGGTATGATCTTGGATTCAGAATCTACACAATTTTCCTGTGGCAAATCGGTTATCCATACGAACTCACCACACTGAAGTTCATTCATATTTTTTGTTTCATGTCTTGCATCATAATTATTCCTCTTGTATCGTGTTCGGTACTTTTTTCCGCTTTGGCTATAGACAATTTGCAAAAAATGTCAATTTCCAATCATGAACTCATTATGAATAGCCAAAAAGCAAATGAGTCTTCAATAAAAGAATAAGTTTCATATAATTCATATACCGTGTGTAACAGGATCATGGTATCTCCTTTAGTTTTGAAGGTAAGTGATTGAAATTTGGGAAATATAATAAACATAATAAGCGGCACTTCTTGACCTACAAATGATTTCTTTTTCACTTTCGGTTTTGCCGGAAGTGATACCTACTTTCGATTTCGAATAGAACACCCTATATATTATTACATTTTTGAAATCTGCATAATTTTCTGAATCCAATGATACCATAAAAGTGACATTTCAAAGGTCAATATTTTTGATAATTCAATTTTTAGTTTTCCATTTAAGTGTGCCATGATGGTTCCGATTTATTCCAATTCACCCGTCTAATGCTAGAAAAATCGAAATCCCGTCAAAAATACTAAATTGCGTTTTTTATGAGCAAATAAAGTTAATCGTAATCGATTTTGGGGTAAAACCCAATTTTTTCAAGTGGAACCATATTGGTACCGTGGTACCATTTATTAGTACTATTAATAAGAAATTTATTCTTACCTGCTAATAAAATGTGCGATAAATACAATCAAAATTACAGCTAAAAGAAAATAAGATGATACAATTACTTTGTTCTAATTTAATGCTAAGAAGTTACTAAGGTGGCTTTGAAATACAAAAAATGAAACATTACAACAATTGATCGAAATGCTGTCCATTAACGTCAATGCACTTCTGAACTCGCATAGCTTCGAATGCCTGTTGAAAACAATGAAATTATTCATTCAGATTGTCAAATAAATAGGTATTGGTTTATCGGTATTTTTAATGTGTATTGGAAAAGTCTTCACATTTTTGTTATTTTTATTCAAAATGCCCCAGATTTATACAAGGGATGAAAAAGTGGACATGTTAATCATTTATGGGGAATGTAGAAAAAATGCCGTTGCGGCTAGAAACCTTTATGCCAACCGATATCCTGATAGACAATGTCCAGCGAGAAATTATTTTAATCGTCTTGAAAATCAATTCCGAAGAGAGCCTAACCATGATCCCGAAGAAAACGTTATCATTGACGAAGGAACGGAAATTAATGTTATAGCACGAATAGAAGTTGATAAGACTGTTTCTTTATGGCAAATTGGGTTTGAATTGGAAATTAGTCACCAAACGTTAAGCCGAATCTTGCACAAACATAATTATAAATCTTTCAAATATCAATTGCACCAGCACCTGTAAGAACATGATTATGAACGTAGGATAGAATATTGCAATTGGATCTTACAGAATGATGTGCAGCCAAACAATGCTTTTTTGGAAAGGATTTTATTTTCGGACGAGTCTAGGTTTACAAATATGGGATTATTCAACCAACAAAATACAAGGTATTGGTCACAAGAAAATCAAAATTTATTGAGGGAGGGTAACTTTCAAGTGCGGTTCGGTTTCAATGTTTGGCTTGGAATACTCGGTCGTAGAATCATTGGTCCAATAATATTTGTAGGATGCTTGACTGCAGATAGATACTTAGGATTTCTGCAAAATTAAATTGAGGATAGATTAACTGAATTACCTGTCCATCTACGACAGGGAATGTTTTTCCTCCCCATAATTCAAGAATAGTAACTGATTACCTTCAACAGGCATTCCAAGAAAACGTAATTTCGACAAATGGTCCTGTGCGATGACCTCCAAGGTCACCTGATTTGACACCTCTTGATTTCTTTGTTTTTGGCCATTTGAAAAACATCGTCTATGCAACCGCCGTTACAACCCGGAAGACCTGGAGTTGCGAGTAAGACGGGCAATTAATAGTATAACGGCCCAGCAATCAGCGAACGTTCTTCAAGAAACAGCTATGCGAGTTCAGAAGTGCATTGACGTTAATGGCAGCATTAAGAACAATTGTTGTGATGTTTTGTGTTCATTTTTTGTATTTCAAAGCCACCTTAGTAACTTCTTAGCATTAAATTAGAACAAAGTAATTGTATTATCTTATTTTCTTTTAGCTGTAATTTTGATTGTATTTATCGCACATTTTATTAGCAGGTATGAATGAATTCCTTATTAATAGTACTGATAAATGGTACCATGGTACCAATATGGTTCCATTTGAAAAAATTGAGTTTCACCCCAAAATCGATTACGATGAACTTTATTTGCTCATAAAAAACGCAATTTAGTATTTTTGACGGCATTTTGATTTTTCTAGCATTAGACGGGTGAATTGGAATAAATCGGAACCATCATGGCACACTTAAATGGAAAACTAAAAATTTAATTATCAAAAATATTGACGTTTGAAATGTCACTTATGTGGTACCATTGGATTCAGAAAATTATGCAGATTTCAGAAATGTAATGATATACAGGGTGTTCAATTTAAAAATCGAAAGTTGGTATCACTTCCGGCGAAACCGAAAGTAAAAAAAAAATCATTTGTACGTCAGAAAGTGCCGCTTATTATGTATATGGGATACTTCAAATTTCAATCAATTATCTTCAATACTAAAGGAGATACGGGGGGTATACCATGATCTTGTTACACACGGTATATTGTAAAATCCACTCTTAAAATTTGTACAATTTGTCGATGTCACCACGTGATAGCAAACACGCCTTCCATTGGTGTGACGTCAAATGATTGTAACTGTCTAGTTTGAAGGATGTTTTGTTTACCTTCAGTTTTCAGTCGCAGTTGGGATGGGGGAAATTTTACGCGCAGCGTTGCCAAGTTTCCGAAATATTATATCCGTGATTTTAATGCTTATTTGTGCATATTTTTTCCCAATAATGAATGATTGTTGATGATTTTCGACCATGATTCATAGATTAATTCTCAGAAGTCAATTCGGATATATCCTTCGTAGTTATGTGTTATGGTTATGAGTGAAAACATTAAATAAAATAACATAATTTTTGGCATATTTTTACTGATTTTTCCAAAGGCAATGGCCAAACAATGAGTAATTTTCGACCAAAATGATATTAGTTACGCATAGAATACACCTGTAGTCTCAAATAAATTGGGGCACCGCCTCGAAGACAGAAAATAATGAAAACTGTCATTTTGACACATTTTCGCTTTTATCTCGGTTAATACTGGACGAACGTTCACACTTTCTTCACCAAAACGATCTGAGCAACCCATAGCATATACCCATAGTCTCAAATCAATTTGGGGCACCGTCCGGAAGGCAGGAGAAAATAGAAGCTGCCATTATTGATATATTTTATTTCGTCCAAAATTAACTTTGACATATTTAGATTCAAAACCGTGGACAAAAATTTCGGCGCCTCAAATTGATTTGGGAGTATAGATGCATTCTATTCTATTGTTTTGGTGAACATATTTTTAACGTTCGTCCAGTATTATTAACCGAGATATAGCGAACATATTTCAAAAATGATAGCTTCTATTTTCTGCTGTCTTCCGGACGGTGCCCCAAATTGATTTGAGACCATACGTATATTCTATGGGTTACTCAGATCGTTTTGGTGAAAACATTTTTAACGTTCGTCCAGTATTAACCGAGATAAAAGCGAAATATGTCAAAAATGACAGATCTATTTATTTCCTATCTTCCAGACGGTGTCCCAAATTGTTTTGAGACTATAGGTGCGTTCTGTTGGTTATTTCAAATGTTTGATGAGAAAAATATTTTAGTTCGTCCAATATTAACTTCAACATATTCAGATTTGAAACCAGGGACAAAAAATTTCGGCGCTTCAAATTGATTTGAAGGTATAGGTGCATTCTATAGGTTATTTGGATTGTTTTGGTAAACATATTTTCAACGTTTGTCCAGTATTAACCGAGACATAAGCGAAAATATGTCAAAAATTACAGCTTTTATTTTCTGTTGTCTTTCGGACGGTGCCCCAAATTGATTTGAGGCTATGAGTTACTCAGATCGTTTTGATGAAAAAATTGTTAACGTTCGTCCAGTATTAACCGAGATAAAATCGAAAATGTGTCAAAAATTACAGTTTTACAATATATATGAATTATATGACATAATGACTTCATGATTTGGAAATTGACATTTTTTGCAAATTGTCTCAAGAATTAATCTATAAATCATGGTCGAAAATCATCAACAATCATTCATTATTGGGAAAAATATGCACAAATAAGCATCAAAATCGCGGCTATGATATTTGGGAAACTTGGCAACGCTGCACGTAAAATTTCCCCCATCCCAACTGCGACTCTCTACACGTCAGAAATCGTGTCCGGAAAACCGTAGATAACCTCACATTAATGACTACTAGAGGACGTATTGCACATTGAAACACTACAATATTTGTGAAATCCTCTGGTTTTGTCTTCCATTATATCACAAACACAAGCAAATTAAATATCCAGAGCAATTAGGGCGATGTCGAAGAGCCTGATACTAATATACTCCAATTAAGATGTCCAAAAACATGGTGTATTCACTTATACCTGTAAAATATTGGGACAAACTGGGGGACAACAGCCCACTTGATAAAGGGAGTTATCTAGAGTTTCAGATGGCGCCGACGTCGTTTCTTGTCATAATTCAGTGAACTGCAATTTCATACCACACAGGGTGTTTTTGTGATTTGTGTCTCTTGATCCGTTCTGTGATTGTGCTTTTGTCGCCTTTAAGGTTATGTCAATTCGTTGTGAAATATTTTGAGGTTGATCGATCGATGTAACATATTTTGGAACAAACTATTCCATGTACTTATGTCAGTGTTATCAGGGTTATTATATATTTTCAGTATTATATATATAATAACCTTGAGTGTTATATAGAATTTTCGAGAGGGTTCCGAAATAATTCTTATTATGAACCGTACCAATTTATTTTGTATGGTTAATTTTCTATTGATACAGCTCCACCGAGTTGGTACTTATGTATTTCTGTCCCTGTTTGCTCGTGATAAAAATCTTATTATGGAGCGGATAATGATTTTATAAAGTGCTGTAAATTACATACAATTACTTAATTGAGCTCTCAAACCAATAAAAGTACGGGAGATGCAATCTCCTTCGCTTTCTGAAAAATCTATATTCTAGTCTGAAGGAAGTGTTTTGCGACATATCTAAAGCTGTTGACTGTTACGTAAGCTTCATCTCTACAGCTTCAGAGGACGAAGCTTCAATTGGTTCAAACCCTATCTGAGTGAAAGAACCTCTCAGCCTTTTGACAAATTAAGAGGTGTTCACTATTTTGGCAGACAACACGACTATCTTATCGCAAGAGCTCAAATTACCTTCATATAGCGGAGTAAAAATAGCTTAAAATCATGCATCATTTTGGAATCCTGGAGGACTCCATGAATTTTCCTAAAACCTTCTGATATTACTTAAAAATTGCTTGCAGAAAAAAGTTATAAACTTATATTCGTGCCCTGCTTGTTTATTAATTGTTTAAACAATGAAAAACAATTTTGTTAGGAAAATTTCACCCAAATTGATGCTATAGGGTTTTGAGGTCGCTGAACCAGAATATGACATTGAAAAAACGATGGCGTGGCCAGTCGTAAAGGTAGATTTCATGAATGATAATTTACAGCTACCTATTTGTTATTTATGTGTATATCTAAGGGAAAAAAAATCGGTAAAATTTGTGAGATAGTGGAGCTCTATCAAACGACTTATAGTTTGCCGATATTGCATAGTCTGCAGCTTAGTTTTTATTAAAAAAAAATTATCTACCTTTTATGTCAATTTTTCCATTTTGCGAGTGGTACCATTATTTATTAATTTTTTTAATAATCAATTGACACTGATCTTATTTGTTAAACAATTGATTAAGCACATACTTTATGGTTGGTAACTTTTTATATGTTGTTCCTTACATCATCACTAATGTACAGTAAAAGTTCCGCAGTCCCTAACTTTCTGAAGCTAAAATCTAATATTATTCCACTACTAGTAAAATGACTCGTATATGTATGCATTAATTTGAATCTTCTCTGAACCTTTGCCCATTGGAATAATTTTTTCAACTTATGATTGTAATGTATCTAGTAACTAGCAAGTCAAATAATTTTATTATTACTTTTATATTTATTCTTTATATTATATATATTTTGTATAAAATATTTCCCATGTGTTGACAGTCTTCTGACTAAAAGTATTGGAAAATTCTGAATATAGTGGATATTTTCTTCCAAAGAGCTATGGGACCCTATGAGACGGTTCGGAATTCACTAGCCAAAATCAATATATCTTCATAGAATGAAAAGTCCACGCTTACTTTTGAAATTCATGTGTTTATTAAAAAGTGATAATCATCCTAATAATAGTCATTAGCCTTATCGATCTTGGGAGTGGGCCTTGTTCTTCCGAACAACTGCTTGGTTTAGATCGCCCTCCTTCTCCGATTATCTCATGCGGGTGTTACTGAAAAATAAAAGAAAAGCATTTAGATTATTTTTTTCTCCCCTCATCTTTGTTAGTAGGGCTCACCTTTTCCGGCGAAGTCATTCTAAGATAGCTGGAAGCAGCCTAGACTGTCGCACACCAGGATTCATCGATTTCTCAACTTCATCAACAGATTTTATGATATCTACAATGAACTCTCCGATTTTTTTCATGTCAGAAGGTTGTTAGAGAGGTAATAGTCCGGCAGAGATGAGCAGTGAATGGCTTGGTAATAGTTTGTATCGGAATTTTCCAATCCCCTCAATTTTCAAGTTAATTCATCATCTAGAGACATCAGTCAACTCTCCTACCTTTTCTCATTCCTTCGTGAAAGTTTCCATGATCCGAAAAAGGCCATTTGAGAAGAAATAACTTTGAAAAAATCGCCAGGTAGATCTCAAGAAAAATCTGATTTTTGACAGACAGATGTAAACATTGTAGTAAGTTTCGAGGATTTCATCTCATTTTCGCGCCAACTGTTCTGAGCGGGATCTTGTTCGTAGCACTATAATCTTTGTAAACGATCAATTCACAATTTTTTGCATGAGGTAATGTTGACAGAAAAAGAAAATTTCATAGGTTTGAAGTTTGACATTTTGCGTGACACAAACAACATCTATCTAATGAAGTTCTAAGCAGAATTTAACGTTTTTCATTTGTTGTCCCCCAAAAATTCTAAACAAAATCGAATCATTGAATACACCAGGGTTTTTAGGCATCTTAACTCTAATATTCTTAATGAAACAATAAAATAACAGGAACCATCTGACGTCACAAGAAAGGCGCAGAGAAGCGGCGCGTTTACATGTAAATTTGAATCCCAGTTCATGTTTTAATTTATTACTGAGTGGAATATTCGTAATGGATTTCCCCAATTGTACAGGAATGAATGATGTACGATGTAGAATGACATAAATTTTTTTCGGAAGATATGCAAATTGCTAATTTTCATCAAAGGTGTGGCATGACCGGTGAATGGTACATTGTTCCTCAACCTCCGGCCATCCAACATTTCAGCTGGACTAAAACCTTTTTCCAAAGGTCTATTACGATACGCCAGAAGAGCCATTTCAACATAACTTTTGTTCTTCAGCTCTAATTTGTGTACAGGGTGTTATGTAATAAGTGTCCGATATTTTCAGGACGATTCCTCAGTTATTTTCAAGGTGAAAAGTTCATATAGGCTTGGGTCCGCAAGGCCTTTATTTTTGTATTACAAAGTGTTGAAAATTCATTTTCATTTTGGTTTTCCGTAAATAATTTTTGAAATGATGTCGATATTCAGACAAAAATTGGTATTTGGGGATTTTTTAATATGAGAAATTCAAATTTGATCTCAGTTTGGCCCTCAATTGTAGGTCTTTGTCTCTTTTGTGAAGTCACAACTTTGTCGTGCATGTTTGTATCTCATTTTCTAGTAGAAAAATCGATTCCTCCATCATTTTTACGTGAAAAAAGTAAGCTTTTCAAAAGTCGCTACAAGCAGTCGTTTTCTAAATATGTATTTCGGTTCGAATTAATCGATGCATCCAATCTTCTTCTCATTAATTCGCGAACTCTTTGAAAATAAAAGGGCTAGTAAGTTTATTCCAATGTTTTTTTTGTGCTGTCATGTCAAAAATAATATCTTGACCCATAGTTAAATAATTTCATTTATTATTAGTGTGATTATTTGTTGAAGAATTACCAATGCAGAGTATGCCGACATACATTCTACATACGGACTTGCTAACGGAAATGCATAGCATATGAGGCTGGACGTTTGTATCAAGATCGTTATCCGAACCGCACAACTCCTACTTCAAAAATATTTTCAAGAATTCACGCTTGGTTAAGGGAAACAGAAAGTTTTGAGAAAGCTAGTCATCTGCTGGGTGCACATCGGACGGTAAGGACCCCAGAAACCGTGGAAGCAGTTCTCAATCTTGTAGGAGAACACCCGGAAACAAGCTCCAGACAAATAACGCTGATGTTAAATATTTCTCATGTTCTGGTATGGGAACTTTTAATTGATAATTTGTCATATCCCTACCATGTTTATTTATTTATTTATTATTCGGGTTTTCAACAGGTTGAGTTAACAACCCAGTAACAGAAAACCGCACAATACATTAAACATAGATCATGTAATTTCGATACAATTCAAAAATAATTAAATTGGTATATGGACCTGAAAACAATCATTATTGCTAAAATAGATACACCATTCTGACTTTGCTATACAATAATTGAGTTTAATATAATTCTACTTAATTAGAAAAGAGAAAAACAATGAATGTACAACTTTGAACCATCCTTATACATGTCACCAAAAAATAGAATAAGCAGCATGTCTAGCTACTAGGAGTGAACAATGGAATATATCAACATGACAGAAAAATAAGTCATATAACCTCTGCAAAGCAATTATAGGTGAGTTCTCCGGCGCATTTGTTCTATATTTCTGAGGGTAGAACAGATTTGGTGATCGTAGGCAACGTCTTCCAACATTGAACTGTAATTTACTCAATATATCTGAGCAGTCAATGAAACCAGATACCAGTTTGTGCAGAAAAATAATGATACCAGTTTGTACAAAAAAAACATAATCAAAGAGTTCAAGCACTACTCCCTCTAGACTTTCCGTTACGTATCAACTTCTATCGTTGGTTTCTCCAATGCCCTATTCAAAATCATTTATTCAAAAATCAAATCCTGTTTAGTGACGAAGCAAATTTCTCACAGGAATCACATTTACAGGAACAGTTCTCTCTTAACGTGTGGGCAGGAATCCTTGTAGATTATTTCATAGGTCCATTCTTTATTCCAGGAAGATTAAACGGAGAGAGAGAGATAACGTCATTTTCTTGAAGAATATGTGCCACCTAGACTACGAAATAAAATGTGGTTTATGCATGACGGTGTCCCAGCACCTTTAAGCATCCAAGCGCGAGAATTTCCAGATCAAACTTTCGGCAACCGTTGGATAGGTCAGGGAGGGCCTCAACCATAGCCCTCTAGCTCACCAGACCTTAACAGTTTGGATTTTTTTCTGTGGGAACATCTAATATCCAGACACCTATCCAAAATAAAGGAGAATCAAGTAATCGAATAATTAACTCTTGTAGAACGATTCAAAATACTATAGGAATTTTCCAAAGAGTGCGCGAATCAATGAGAAGAAGATTGAATGCCTACAGGCAGGAGGTGGACATTTCGAACATTCATTGTGATTTCGATTTAGATTTATATCTAGTGTTCCGTTGTTTATTGTTGTTCAAAAATTAGCTAATTAGCTTTTGAAGTGAATAAACAAAAAGTTTTCAAAATTGTTTCACTTTTGACAAACACATGCATCGATTGATTCAAATCAAAATCTCGAAAATGGCAGTTTGTAGCGACTTTTGAAAAGCATACCATTTTCACGTAAAACTAATGGAGGAATCGTTTTTTTTAACATGACTACTCCACAAGAGGTTATCTTGAACAATGGAAGATAGTGACTAAAGTTTATTTTTGAGTGGCAGATGATTCCACATCTGATTTCGAAAACACTCTGTTCATATTTCCAAATAAATCGGATTACTTTCAATTTAGCGAGGTCAGCCGGGAATCTACCATGTTTGGTTTTTAACCATGCAGCAGATCTATTAGACATGTGATGATCGAATATATATATATATATATATATATATATAAGGTGTGAAGGTTAGACGACTGTCTAAGTTAAAAAGAATCCTTTTTAAATTCGGGTATGCAGCCAAAAGGAAATTGAAAGACCGAATTACCTCCCATGAAAGCGATATTAGAAATTGGAAAAAAACTTGTTCATTAGCTCATCACACCATGGCCTTGAACCATAACCAGATTATGATAATGTGAATATCTTGGAACATGAATCTAATTTAAAAAAACTTTTCTCGAAATGACACGTATTTTCAAAGAACCTAATTTGAATTCGAGAACGGACATTGATAATCTCAGCATAATCTATTCATATTTACTCAGTCGTTCTCCTTATGAGACACACCACAATTCATTAAACATAAGTTGGTCCCCTGGAATGGTTGGTATTGAATTTTTCACTTTTCTCAAAACTCATATTTTCTATGTCATTCTCCTCATGAGACATACCAAAATCGTTTCAATTAACATTAAGTTGGTACCCTTGACGGGTTGATGGTATTATTTTCCACCTCATTGTATGTTGGCAACAAGTCTAATATCTATTTTCATACTTGTCAATTGTTAACTAATTGTCAGTCATCTGTCACCACTTCTTCTTGAATCCAACATGACCTCCATAAGAGGTTCAAGTAATCATGATCAATTTTGAACAAAGTTTTAACTATATATGACTATACCAAGAGTGTTGTCTGTTGCGACATGTTATCTTATAAATTGCTGCAATGAAAGGGTTTAACCTCACTTCCGTAAGTACACACATGCCTATTTGGTTTCAAATCTAATAATGTTCAATTTTAATTCATTGTAGAGTTCTGATGAAGAGACAATAAATGACTCGAAAGCTTGAATAGAAAAATAGTTCACTTAATTTCCATACCCTTGTTGACTGCATACCCGAATTTAAAAAGAATTCTAGATATATATATATATATATATATATATATATTGTTATGTTATGAAGGACCAGTAATATATTTTAAAAGGAAAAGGAAACAATTTCTTAAAACCACAAAAATAATAAATTCTTAATAGTTAGTAGCTCATGAGATATTGTTTTTACATTTTGTTTGAGATTCTATTTCCTTTATGAAGCCTCTGTATAATATTGATAGGTAAAAATATGCAAATACTATAATGCAATCATTTTCGTACATTGTTAAAATGATTACAACCTATAATTGTTCAAAATACAACAAAAAAGTCTAGATCCACAAAATCATTCTGAATTAAATGTGATCAACAAAATTATAAGCTTGAAACATACAGTATATGAAATTGTATCTAACTAAAAATAGCCAATGGGAGAACAACAAACTTCTTGATGACAATAGCCAATCAGAGAACACTAGGATGAGATAAAAGATTTGAAATTGTGGAAAAGTAAGAACTGAGAAATGTCAAAGACAATTATCATGAAAGATTGTATTTAGTTTATAAGAAATGTAGAATATAAAAGTTCATAAGTTTTTTCAAATAACCCCAAATGAGTGATAATGTGACAAGAAAGTGCGCGAGTTTGAAAATTCAAATGAAATGGACAAAACAGAAATGGTATCCAGGGGAAGAAATAACAAAGCTGAGAAGATTGAAAAAATTTTAGAAAACGACGCCACGGACAAGTTTTAGGAGCAAATTTTAAAGATTTTCACGAATACAAGGTAGTTTGTCTGTAATAAACTAATGAATTCAACCCCAAGATAATTTCGACAAAATAAATAGGAGAAAACAAGATTACCTTTTATGTACTCCACATAAAATGGTTTCCAAGCTGATTTCTGGGGATTTGTATGGTTCCTTCTGAATTGGAGTTCCTGAGAGTTGTGGATTGAAGAAGGATTTCAGATTGTTGGCATGTATCGTAACAGCGACAGCTCCAGCTCAGGCATAAACTTTTTTAGTGCATATCACACACTGAATAACCTTACAACATAACTCGTCTATCTGAAGAACTCTATTTTATTTTGGGTATTGAACTATAAAAGAATTCTTCCAACCTCAATGAAAAAATGAGGTTATGTATACTGTATACATCACTGATTTTCATTATTTTCTATGAAAATTTGTCAACTGATCATAGTATAAGTTATTTATCGTAGGCTAGGTTAATATAAGTTTTCCTGAATGAAGGAAATAATTGTTTTTCGATACTTTCTGGTTTATTTTACACAATGATCTGCATATCTTACTTGTAACTCTGAACTAAAAATAGTTTGGGTTTGACATCAAGACAGGGCAGTGGCTCTATTGCCAGGACCGGCTAATTTGAGACGAAAGGGCGTACCAACTGAGTTTAGTCGTGGTAAGAAAGGGTAATAACAATTGGCAGCAACGTGACGAGAAAACAGTGACGTTAGCTAGCAATTATTATTACATCACAATATATCATACAGAGCGAAAATAAATAGCTATCAATATTTTATATCAATTTGTAGCCCAAAGCGGGACAAATTCACAACAATTGTTATTACAAATTATCATTACATAACAATATATATATATATATATATATATATATATATATATATAATTTGAATTTCGTGAATGTTCTATACTTTTTGGGTTTTCCCTTTTTTAATTTATTTATTGTTATCTTACCAAGTTGAATTTTTTTGTGATATTCCCCAAATATCCGAAATTTTCGGCTATTTTGTCGACCACTTCGCTGCCAGAAATCTCAGAATGATCCTAGCCCGAATGAATGTAAGGTCTCTTGTGTTCCCCCAATCACGTCAGCTTTCCACCAGGAAATCGATAAAACTCAGTTATGAAGGTTAGCAAACCACACCTTTCACCTGTTTTGATGGCTCTGTTCATTTAAAATGTCCCGAGCGACTAGATCTGCCAGAAATTCTCGATATAGCTGGAGTAAGGTGTTGGCTCCTGGTGAGCCGACTTTCTTTGTTGGTTTCAGACTTGATGTGCTTGAGATTGCCCTGGCCAGGAATAACATTTGGAAATGGGATATTCACGCTCCCGTCACGTTGAATTCGGATCACAATGCGGTAATTTTAATGAGTGGCGATCCACTGCCCAGACAGACCTTGGCCCCTGCACAAACTTTATGGAAAGTGGCTCTTGGTGAAATCGGCTGAACTTTAGGATATTGTAGATATCGATGACCTTATTGAATATCTCCATGGGCGCAAGGCCCAAAATGGACAGTTTTTTTAGAAAATCCGCTATCAGGGGTAGTTTCGTACGCCATGAACAGATCGGTTAGTCCAACGACTGGATATTCCCGAAACTTGATGGAAACTTCACCGAGGGGTTTTATCGGGTCGCAGATAACGAATCTGGGGTCAAATTTGAAAATTCACGTCAGTGGTCCCAATATAGCCCCTCCAGAAAAGCCTATTTTCCATATTATTATTTTGCGACGGTTTCTCCACAACCACCTGTCCCAATCTGGATTTACCAACATCTAATAACAAATCCTTTTTCATTCAAGATCAATATATCCCAAATGTATGACAAACTTTGCCACCCAGATCCTAAAATAGGCCCCGGACCCGATGCAATCCTCCTCCATTCTAAAACACTGTAGTTTTGTATTATCTCGACCACTCCATCTTATCTTCAATATGTCTATGACGGTACTTTTCCTAGTATATGGAAGCTCCAGTTATGTCGTACCCATTCACAAGGCCGGAAATTGTCCGATATAAGAAACTACCGTCCCATCTCTAAACTTAACGCCATACCAAAGGTCTTTGAAGCATAGTGACTGTTATCTCACAGCTAATTTGAGTGATATTATAATTCCTCAGCAATATGGTTTCATAGCTGGTAAATCTAAAACTCAATTCAACTCTTTACACAGATTTCCTCTCGGAAGCCTTGAAAGACGGACATCAAGTCGATTCTGTATCACAGACTTTTCCCAAAGGGTATTGACAGGGTAAACCACGGTCTTCTAGTGAAGAAACTTGAAATGTCTTGGTATCTTTGGGCCCCTATTGAGTGGATAAAAGATAACCCCATTCAAAGAAAGCAACTAATCAAAGGGTTTAAAAATTCATCATCAGGAATTTTAGTGACATCTGGCGTTCCCCAGGGATCACATCTGGGACCTCCTCTGTTTAGCATTTTTTTATTAATATATAGTCAACCTGGTATCTAACGGAACAATTCCTCTATTTGCGGATGACCCAAAATATTCTCCAAAATCACCTCTCTAAATGACTCAATCAACCCTCAAGCTGACCTTAACAGCATCTCGAACTGGGGGTGAACTGAACGGTATGTTGATGAATGCGAATAAGTGCCACATAATGAGATTCCATAGACAGGATACACCGATCATCTTCCAATATCATATAGAAGATATTACCCTAGATGCTGTCTCTAGCATGAAAGACCTAGGGTTACCCTTGACACAGCCCTTAGCTTCAATCTCCATATCTCTACAACTATCAACAAAGCTCTGAAATTTCTCGGCTTTACTAAGAGAATCCTCAGACTTCTCGGACATATCATCAATACGCATTTTATATTGCTCACTAGTCCGACCGCACCTTGAATATTGCTCTGTGGTAGGGAAACCCCCTCTACAAAACCCACATCGATCGATTGAACGTGTTCAGCACCACTTTTTCAATAACGTAAACTTCAAACTACAATTATTTCGTGACCACATTCTAACCGGGCAAAGCCTGAACCTACCCCACTATTGACAAGGAGGGACCAGAGGGACTTGATTTTCCTTCACAATATCATACACGCAAACTAAGCTGCCCTGGCTGCTATCCAGATACATCTAAAGTGCCTCACGTCCACGAAATACCCCTTTTCCATACCCCCTCTATAGAACCAACTATAGATACAACAGCTGTTTACCACGTATCCAGGACAGCGATATTCTGGTCACCCTAGACTCTTTAATTCGTCCTTGAACACTTCAAATCCCAGCAGGACAATGAATAAATAAGACCGAAACCACCCAAAGTCTTCCTCCTCGAGTCCGACAACAACTGTTACATTTAATCATTTAATCAATTAATCATTAATATCCTTTTGTACATTCCACTCAATCTTAATTTCTTTCATTCATCTTAGATCGTCTTAATATGTAAAACGTTCTACCTTCAACTGTATATAAAGATGTATTGGGCTGGTTCCCCGTTGAATGAATAAATAAAAAAAATAAAATATTATCTGAACTCGATGATAACTTGACCCAGGGGTTTTCAGGGTCGCTGATAACGAATCTGGGGTCAGGAATTTCAAAATTCACGTCATTGCTCCCAATATGCCCTCCCCTCAAAATAGCCTATTTTTCGATATTACCGAAACTGGATGAAATCTTGACCCGGGTGGTTTTGGCGTCGCTGAACACGAATCTGGAGACATAATTTCAAAGGTGACATTTTCGATTTTACCTGAAAATTCGGTATTCTCTAGGAGGTTTAAGGTGACAACGGACCACGTGAATTTTCAAATTCTGACCCAGTCGTTATCTCGACTCAAATATCGAATTGGGTAATCGATCTGTACATGGCGTACGAAACTACCACTGAAAAGCTTGAAAACCTTTGACAGCCTTTGATCTTGATTATCTCAAAAACTGCCCTTTTTTAGATTGATAAACATCTACTTTTTTTGGTTTGACTCTAATATTCATACTCATTTTTCATTCAATTAATGTAAACTAAGGATGAAAAAACCCGGGAGCCGTGTGTCACTTGCGAATAAAAGAGTCGTCAGGTATATCTGTTGAATGTCACCCAATCATTGTTGAACAAGAATACGACGCTATACGCACGAATGGCTTTCAGACAACAAATTCCATGTTTTGTGTGCAATCTAATTTTCAATTACAGCAAACTGCGAAAGTGATTGGTGATGAAAACATAAATAAATGGAAATCTCATCGTTGAAGGGATGCGAATAATCATCCACCTATTGAGTTTGATGGTGAGTGCGACTTTGTTTTGATGATAATAGGTCGAAAAATGCAGCTAATCCAAGTGTACTGCGGGTTTAACTTACTAACACAAACGGCTAGTAGATCGTGCGTTATATGCAACTAAGATGTCTAAAAAACCCCGGTGAATGAACTGATTCGATATTGTTTAGATTTTCGGGGACACCACCTGTAACACAGAACTTTCTCTGTGGTAGTCTGTGGTGGATGGCGCCGTCCAAAAAAGTTTATTTATATTCTCGCTTGATGTCAGACTTTATTTCTGACATCGCTTTATCTTATAGAATTTTTATCAGTGTTTTGTCGGTATCTATGCGTTTTCCATCTCTTTGATTCAAAATCTTGTTTGCTTATTCCTGAGTTTGTTCTTTAAAAAAAAACCGGTTCATCAGTTCATAAGTGCGTGAGGAATTGTTTATTTTCAGGTAGTGTATTTAATTTTGAGAATACTTTCCAGAATGGGCCACATTTGTATTCTGTGTGGAGATATAAACCACAGATTCGAATATTCATTTGTATTCATTACCAAAAGCAAGTACAAATCTTGACGAATTGACTAATAATCTATTTTTTATAGTTCATCATATTGTATGCATTGAATTTTATATTTTCTGAATTTAATGACAATTTCATTTCCAATTCTCCGACTGTTAACCTCAAATTCAAATGGTACAAAATACGAAAAACAACACGACATGCTTTCTTTGTGCAATGTTCCCGGGGCTTCTAATTCCAGCTTTTACTGGTGAAGTTTGACAGATGTCTTTTTCAACCAATGCGAAGCTAAATTAAGAACCCGCAACGTTCGTCCCAAAAGAAAGCTGAGTCAATAAAAAATACCCTGTTATTCAATTGAAACTAAAATGGAATTGGCGCCATCTGACCTCTGTGATCTCTATTATCAAGAAAGGCAAAATGTCGCCAAGTCTATCGCAAACTAATACAGGTATAAGTGCAAGCACCAGGGTTTTAGACATTTCATATACAATGCTATCAATGACGTGCACAGGCTATCAGTAACGTGTAGAGTAAACGTATTTTGATAAAAAACATTTACATAGCAAGAACGTTAGGTCATGTGCAGTCCATTTAGATGAAAATGGATACTTTCAAGGTTTTTTTTTTTTTTTTTTGGCATTCGGACTTAGTCCATACAGCCAGTCACTATTCATCCATTTATATTCCAAATTTCTTCAGGGGTGGGTGAAATATCCCAATGTCCCAAAAAATCTAACACAAAATCATTCGGAAAATTGAAAGAAGAAATCGTCAAAGAAAACAAAGGATCGGTTTCTTCCCCAAAAAGGGTCCATCGTGGCTTTAAATTTTTTAATAGACAACAACACGGACCACGGAAAGGTGTACATACATAAGGGTTAGAACACAGGGGTCAATATCAAAATTCACCTTTGATTGCATAAATTTTTTAGGCATGTTTTCTGTATGAATTTGAAGATGCAAAAGGATGGTTTTCGTTGAGGGCTAACAGTGAAAAGCAAATTGATGGGGGGGGGGTTTCAAAAGCAGGTCAAATTTAGAGCTCTTGGCCTTCCAACTTATATTTTACAGTTGAAAAAATATATGGCCCCAAATCACCTTCTACGTTGCATTCTTCACATAGGTTGGAGTTAGTAATCCCAATTCTAGCCAAAAAGGCGGGGGTAACACCCATGTCCAAATTTAAACCCCTATTATACACTGATATACATCTCCTGGAAAGATTGAGGTCATAATGCCAGTGTTTGGATGGTATATCTGAGTGAATTCGCGTGTATCTTGTCGGATTGTTTCTACAGTAGTTTTCCCCCTTTCCCCAACCCTTTCCCGATTGAACAACTTTATCTGCTGCAATAAGATCGTCAGACATATTTGTGTTGTTGCCAATGTGGTCGTTGACGGTTCTTTAGCTAGTTGCCCCTTTTTCCTAAATTCTATACCCGTGTGTGCCTTGACCCAGGGGGAGGTAATTTTCCCTATCCGATATCTTCATATTATACAAACTTGTTTTGATTCTGATCACAAATGGATTGAGCTGAGCCTTGGGGTTGTATATATCTTGTATGGAGGTAAGTACTGACAGAGAGTCTGAACAAATTAAGATATTCTTGCAGCCTGTGGGATGTGGTAAGAGCCATAAGTATGGCATATGCTTCGGCAGAGTAGATTGAAAATTCCGCTGGTAATTTATATTGGGCTTGTATGTTCTTTTTTGGGATAATATATGCAAACCTACCCCAGCCTCCATTTTAGAGGCATCTGTGTGAGCTGTCATACTCTCTTGATAATCCCTGAAATTGTTTTATTATGATTCCATTGGTATTCGGTTTTCAGATCTCGGAATGATGACTCGGTTATAACTGGATAGGTCAAAGAAATCATTTCCGGGTATTGTTTAACTCTGACATATGCTTTCGAAGTTTGCAGGTATACGAAATGCCGAGGTGGACTTTTTATGGAGCCAGTAGCTTCCAACGAGATCGATAATAGCTAGTTTACCTACCCCCTTCAATAGTGGGAATGCTTACTTTTATGCCTTAAGAAGAAATTTTTTTGTCAAAGACTCGCGCCTTAATGAAAGTGGGGGTTCTAAGGCTTCAATCCGTAGTGGTTCGGTGGGGGTGGAAGGTATTGCCCCAATACAGATCCCCAATGCTTTATTTTTTATTCTATCTAGTTTACTGAGTAAAGTTTCACTAGCAGAGCCATATAATACATCCATAATCTAACACAGATCTTATATTTTGCTTTGTAAAAGGTAAAACTCGTCCTGGGTCCGCCCCCCACCAGAGGGTTTTGTTGTTGTTCTTAAAAATTCAATCCTTTTAGACATTTGGTGGTTTTTTTTTAATAAAGGGTCTCAAGTTATTTTTTATGCAGAATGATACCAAGATAACATGCTTTTTCGTAAATGGAATATTGAAGTTTTCCCAGGAGATAGTTTCAGGGTAAGTTAGATTCTGTCTTGTAAAACTGTACAATTTGACTTATTTTCCGATATTGAAGCCATTTGCATCAACCCAATTGCTAAAAATATGCACCGCCATATTCAGGGATGATTTTTAGATTTCAATTTATTTTTTTTCGGCATATAGACAGAAATCATCTGCTATTAAATTTTTGGCCTAGATATTATGTTATGAATATCCCAAAGGGATAGATATTGAAAAGAATCGTGCTGAGGACACTCCTTGTGGAAGGCCGAAGATAAAAGGCGGGGGGCCAATTTGATTGTTGTTGGAAGTTTTTTTGAAATAAACGGTTCGAGTACAGATTGACTAGGATGTGTTTCCTTGGGGGATTTGTAGGTTAATTAGTTTTATTTCCCAAAATTTCTAGTTCTACTGATCATACGCCCCTTTTATGTCCAGAAAACTGCTCCAATGGGTTTTTCTTTGTAGAGGCTTGTACCATATCCGTTTTAAAACCAAATTGATAAGTTGGTGGAATTTGAACATCTTGAGGTGCCATTCTAATCTGGCTTTATCATTCTTTCAAAAGTTTTGAATAAGCATGAAAAGAGAAAATTGGCCGGTATGAGGAGGCAGAGTTGGGACACTTGTCCCTTTCTAGAATCGTATGACATTAACCGTTTTCCAATACTGACAGTCTGCATTTCTAACCCAAATATCATTGAAGATATCCAGAAGATAAATTTTGGCTACAACTGGTAGGTGTGATATCATCGAGTACGTGATGTCATCAAATCCGGTGCTGTATCTGATGATTTCTTAATTCTAACTCTAGTTCTCTAAGAGTAAAGGGTTGCCCCAAGAATGATGAGGGTTCGTCAATTTCAGATTGCGGGATTGTCATCATTTTGGCCTTTTGGATGTTTCAATGTTATCCAAAAAATTCTTCTTGCCAGCCGTTGTTTATGGATTTTTTTGTTTAACCTTGATTTCTGAATAGTTTATTGTTTTTTGGTGTTGGCTTGGGGTGTTTCTTTGAGTTGGATCCCTTTTTTCCAGTGGCTTCTTGCTTTCTTTTAATATTTTTTTTTTTCGAGGTTTTTTCATTTAAAACCCCAAAATGAATGTTTTGTAGGAATGAGATTTAAACTTTTTTTTCAATTGACGCATCATTCAGTCCCACCATGGCGGGGGTTTTTTTTTTAAATTTAAAGGGTTTTTTTGGAGGTTGAAAATCCCCGCTAATTAATTTTAATGAAACAAGCGATTTTCCTCGATTTCCGTGCATTGTATGTTCTGAGAAAAATTCTCCAAAATGATTGATTATTTTCCCCGTCACCCCGTTTTTGTCCCATTTATTTTAGGGTTTAAATGTCATTCCCCCGGGAATTCAATTAATGTCCATATAATAGGAAAAGTTGGGCCCAAAAGGGGGTCCTGGGATGACCAAGGAAAAAGGGGGAATATACAACATGGAAAACCCACAGCGGTTTTTTTTTCATTAGGCTTGAAATTTTTTTTTTCCTTTTTAATATTACTAAATCACATTACCCCGCGAAAATTTGTTGACTGATTATCATTTCTTTTGGGATCCCATCCCCCATTAGGGCATTGGTCCCCACATATAAAAAGGGGTTTTTTTCCTTTCCCGGAAAATTTTTTCCCAATCTTTTAGATGTTCTTATTCACCCGATAAAATGATATGATGTCGGTTGAAACTCTTGAAAACTTGACATTTGCCCACAAAAATATTTCCGGGGTATTTTTGCAATAGTTTTTTCCCTGGAATGCATATTTTTTTTTAATCAGAAAAGGGGGCCCCCTTTCCATCTCCCTTTCATTCCTTAATTGAAACCAGGAATACATATGCATTGTCGGCGAACCATTTTTCCCTTATGATCCGGATCTATTATTTTTTTGAAAAAAATTTTTTCAAGCTAATTTGTTTGATACAGCAGAATGCCCACTGCATAATTTTTTTTTTTGCTTTTGGGTGTTTGTATAAAGTTATGTGCTTCATTCAGCACTTTGAAATTTTTTTTTTAAAGCACTATCTTTAAAAAATTTTAATATCCCCCAAATTATGGATGCCTTGAAGCAAAGTAAAACAGTTGGATACCACCCATTTTTCGCTAAATTTGGTTCTTTTTTTAAATTTGGGGGGGGTTGGAAAGGGGTAAAAGGGAAATGGGAGGGGGGAAATTGGGGGGGGGGAAATTTTTTTTTTTTTACGGTTGCGGGACTGTTGGCGGCCCTGCCTTATCCTGGGTCGGGATCCCAATGGTTTAATTTTTAGGTTACCCTTGTTGATGGTAAAGGGGGAAAATTGGTTATCATAATTGGTACGTCCTGATCAGATTGAATCTTTAGATGGTTAATTGGATAAACCACGTTTTTTTATCAGAAAAAGTTGAATTGTATGGGCCTGATTTTTTTTTTGATTTTTTTTTTTTTCAAAAGGGCATTTGTTGGTGTTGTATTTGGTCGCTTGTTTACTTAAAAAAAGGGTTTTTGTGACCAAACGGATTCTCGCTTTTTTTTTGCAATTTTTTACAAGGTTTTTTACGACTTGTTTAGATACATGTCCTAAAGACTTTTGTAAATTAACCCGGGGAAATGGCTCAATTTCACTAAATTTTAAAAATTTAAAAATTTTTTGGAAAAAGTTTTCAAATGTGGGGATAACTTTTGTCTGGAAAACCCAAAAGGACTTTCACTCAATCCGACGTTTATTCTACTAACCAACTATGTTGCGTCCCATTTATTTGTCCATTTTATTTCTCATCGAAACTTGTATCGATTCCAAAAAAAAAGACCTTTTTTTGGTTAAAGATGGTTAGGTAAGCTTTATATTTTTTTTTTTAAGGTTTGTTTTCTACTAGTTTATTTGCCCAGAAATAGAATCAAGTTGAACCTTTACCCGTTTTTCCCTTATTTTAAACCCCCAATTTCAAAAGTAAACCCCAAAGGGTGTAACTTACCGATCTGGATTAGTTTTTTGAATCATAAATGTTACCCTATGTAATTTTCCTTTTCCCAGGTTAAAAAAACCCAGGTGTGTTTTTTGTTGTTTTGTGTTCTCCTTCCAAAAAGGGGGCCCCACGTTTTTGGCGGTATTCCATCTTTTGTCGTGTTGTGAGCCGCCCATCCACATTGGGTTGGAATCTACATAGGGTCGAGATACCGATGTTCCTTTTTCAATGGGATTTCCGGTTCCACTTCCCTGAAGCCCCCCCCCGGCGGCGGGGGTCCATTCTTTTTTTTATTTTGGCCACTAATTGAGTTTTCGAAACTAAACACTTTTAAATACACCCCCACTGGTATTTGTTTTTTTGGAAATTCGCAAATCGTTTTGACGTCTTTCCCGTAGCTATCAGCTCGAACCCTTTCCAAGGTTGTTATTAGAAGATCGAAATAATTAACAGGCATTACGCTATAACGAACGTCAATCAAGGTACGTTTAACGATAAAAATAGTTTTACTGATGCGGTTTCAATCAATTAAATTAAAATTTCCAATAAATCTATTTTTTTAAGAACCAATGCAAGATTAATTATTTTCCCATCAACTACAAAATCGGCCAAAAGATGTGTAAAGGAGTTTGGGAACCTCAAGTTCCCCTTTTTTACTCAATACCAAAATTACCAACTTATAGAGCCATGTGGGGTTAGTGGACAATGTCCCAATATCTCTCAGTCACCCCGATCCTGTTTTTTTTTGAGTTTCGGGGGAAATTTAAATTTGGGGGAAAGGGGGGGCCACTGACGTTCTATATTCGTCTCAACTACGCTGGAAACCCTCCTGGGTCAAGGTTTTTCGTCATTTGGGGGAAAAAAAAAAAATTTGGGCCCTTTGGGGGGGATTTGGGATCAATGACGTAAATTTTTGGGAAAAATTTGCCCCTTCGTTATCCCTGGGTCAAGTTTCATCGGTTTCGAGAAATGGACAAAAAAGGCCATTCGATGGGGAGGGCATTTTGGGGCCAATGAGGGGAAATTTTTTTAAAAAACGACCAGAGATTGACGGCGCCCCTGAAAGACCCTGGGTCAAGTTATCACGAGTTTCGAGAAATGGAAAAAAGGGTTTTTGGGGGGAAACATTGGGCCCGTGACGGGGAATCTACAAATTCTGACCCCAGATTCTTATCTGTGCCCCGAAAAAAAACCCGGGGGGGTTTTTCCCTAAAATTTGGGGGAAAATGGGTTTTTTGGAAAACCGACCTTTCATGACTTACGAAACTACCCCTGATGAAAACGCCAATTTGACAATTTTTTTCCCTTTTTTTAAAAATGTCCATTTCGGGGCCTTGCGCCCATGGAGATATTTGATCAGGACATCGATATCTACAATATCACAAATTTCAGCCGATTTTCACCCGGGGGCCACTTTCCGACGTTTGTTGCAGGGCCCTTCGTGGACTGAGGAATTTCGTCCCAGAATCTGGGGCAAATCAGAAAATCAGAAAAATATCATAAAATTTGGGAAAAGAACGATTCGACCAAACTTAACAAAATTAAAGGGAATAACGATTAATTGTGTAAACTCTTTTCAAAATTAAAAAATAAAAAACCCTATTTATGGTTGGGGCGGAATAGCCCCGGGTAAAGCAACATATTTTCATGACCCAAGTTCCCCCGGGGAGATAACTCGAAAAATACTTCAGATTTTGTTTCATGAAGCGTCGTGAACGTCAGCTGCGGTAGCCTCCACCCCGTAAAAAAAAAAATATGTTTGATCATTACCTCCCGATTGATAAAATTTATCAAATTATAGCCAACCAAAAAGTCGGCTGACTATAAAGTGGTGGATCATACGTCAGCTGGTCACATGAACACGAAACAAAAATATATAAGTTCAGTGATTTCTTCTCAATTGAAAATTTATCAGATGACGGTTTATATGCTATTGTGAATGAAAAAAAAATTCGGTAAAAGATTGTCAGCTCATCCCCAAAAAGGGGGTGTAACGCAGGAGCCAGACATCTATCCCCCAATTAAATCACCAATGACGATTTTTCCTCGGCATAACGCTATTTTTTTTTAAATTTAAATTCATATTAACAATCAGCCTACGAATTTTCAGGGGGGGGAAAGATGTATCTAAAGTTATCCGACATAATGCTCCATGCACAAAACTAAAAGGTATAATGTTTTTTTGGAATGTTGTGGTTAAATCAATATTCTTTATACATATTTCAAAATTGATAAAAATAGAAATAAATCAATGAAAAAATATTGTGAGAAAGAATCAATCAATTTATAATTTATTGAAACAGATTTATGATACCCTTATATTTAGTTCCAAAAAATTATTAAAATTTTTAAATTTTTTAATTCAAAACCCTATTTCTTTTACTTTGCCCCGTGTTAGTTTCATCTTTTTTTTGATTCACTGTCAGAGCTGTCTACCACCAAAATTTTTCATTATCGTCATCTGTAAAAAAACGAAAACAAATTAAATATGGGGTTTTAAACATAAAAAAACATGTTAAAAATTTAAAAAAAGTGCTCCCTTTTTTTGAGCTGAAATGTTTTTTTAAACCCATGTTGGTAACTGATTTCCCCAAAACCATATTTTATATGGGTTGCCAATTTTTTTTCCCCCCCCAAAACTGAAGGTTCACCCGTATTTGGGGGCTTTCAGGATGCGTGCGCCCCCAAATTGGGGGATGTAACATGCTCAAAAAAAAAAGCTGTTTGGGGGCCCAAATTCATCGTTAGGGGGGAGCCATCAAAAACCCTTTTTGGGGGAACGGAACCCGGGAAATTTTTCAAGGAATTTGTGGTTTTTGGGGAAAAACGCCCCCTTTTTCCTCATTAACTTTTTTTAACCCTTTTTCCAAACCTTTTTTTATCCTCCCCAAAAAAATCTTCTCTTTCTCGAGGGGGGACAATTTTGGGGGAAAAACTCGGTGAAGTTTTCAGAATTGGTCATTATTAAAAACCCCGGGGGCTTTTCCCTTTTTTTAAAAAAGGCCCCGGGGTTTAAATCGCCCCCCGGGGAAAGGGGGAAAAAGTTTAAAATGCTCAAATTTTTTCCCCCCGGGGGTTTATGCAATTGGGGAATTGAAAAACCCCCGATTTTTTTTTTTTTTAAAAATTTTGGGGGCTATAATTTGATAAATTCTCAAAAAACTGCTCAACCCACCCACGGGGTCTCAGGCAGCTGACCCAGGGTTGGCCCGGGGGCAACCCTAAACTTTTACGAGTTATCACCCGGGGAAAGATTGACGAAATTTGTCCCCTAAAAACCAAAGGGGAAAATATGATATGGGGAAAAAAGGAAAAAAGGGGGTTTCCCCAAAAAATTTTGAAATGGCATTTCAAAGGGTGGGGGGTTTTTTTTATTTTCCCCACCAAAAATTTTTTCCCAAACAAATTTCGTTTTTTTTACAGATCACCAGGCAACGTATGTATTTTTTGGATTTTTTTCTCTTGGGGCCCAACAACGAATTTAATCGGAAAATTTTTGACGTTTTAATGAAGAATAATATTTTTTTAAAAAAATTTTTTTTCATTTTTTTAAAATTTTTTTTTCATTTCCCCAAATTCCTTTTTTTTTAAAAGTTTTTTTTTATTCCCCTTAAACCCTTTCCCCCTTTTTCCCCTTAAAAGGGAAAAAAAATTTGGGGGGAAATTAAAAAAAAAATTTAAAAATATTTAAAATTAATAATATATATATATATATATATATATATATAATAAATTTTGACAAAAAAATTTTTTTTACCATTTTTTCCCCCTTTGCACTTCCCCTTTTTTTAAAATTTAAAAAAATTTCCGGGAATTTCAAAAAAAAATTTTTTTCCTTTAAATGAAACCACAATCTTCTTTAGTAAGGGGAAGGGGAAAAAAACATGGGATGGGGGAAATTTTCATTTCATCCCCACAATTTCCCCCCCTATTTTCATACAGCATGATTTTTTTTAAACGATACATTTTTTTAAAAAAAAAAAACTTGCGTTCTTTGACTGCCCAATATTCTTTTTTACAAAACACGAGTTTTTTCTGCTTTTTTTCTGCAAAAACCATGATCACACCCCCCATGAGTTTGCTACCTGGTTATAATGCTATGCAATAAAGGGTAGAAAAAAAAAAAAGCAAAAAAGCAATTTTTTACCTTTTTTTTTTTCTACCCTTTTAGTGCCCAAATTGAAAAAAAATTTAAAATATAATATCCCCTTTTTAATATGGATTTCCGTGTAACTCACAAGTAGAAATTAGGAATTTATGAGCTAAGAATCCATTGGGGCCCAAACTGCATCTATTATAAATATGTACCTACCTATGAAAATTTATAAAATTATAATTTTCTGCCATTTGTAGAAAACCCAAATTTGATATAAAATGAAAAATATAATATGTTACATTCTAAACTGCAACTATAATAGGTAGAAATTAAATTATAGGTAGGAATATATTGGTGCGAAACTGCGACGTAAACTAAATTTGTTCATGAACCTATATGAAAATCAAATAATTAGAAATTCTCAACAATTTTTTGTTGTAGTCAAAAATGATAATGAGAATCGTCTTTAGTTTTAATTCGGTAGCTATAAAATGACAAAATATTCAAATAATAATAATCAATTATTATATCATTTTGAATATTGTAATTATTGTTTATATGAAAAACGCAATCATTATAAACACAGAAGGTTGATTGAAAGTTGGCTCGTTCTTGCTTTAGAGCTTCATGACTTGACTTTACAGAGGTTTTAAACTGACCTCATTGCATCAATTATTTCCTGATGGTGACTCGAATCTATCTGAGATATGATTTTATTGAGTGACTATTCCAGTCCCGGGATTTTAATTAATTGCTGTTCACCAACCTTTTTGACTAAAATTAAAAAAGCAGTGGTCTTTGCAGAGTGATTTGTTATTTTGACCTTTTGACGTCAATTCCAATTGATGATCCGCGTTTTAAACCAGGAATAGACGTATTTTGTCCACCCAGACTGTTCTTGTACCAACCCTTTGAGGTGGGGTGCGCCAGTTTGGATTGGGAGTAAAAAATAAACGGAGGGTTTTTGATGAGGCGATCTCGCTTGCTTGTTAACTTTTCAAAAAGTCTAACTGGATATTTCTTTTTTGGGGATATTTGGTACCAACCCTTACGTCAGCCATTTTTTTCAACGTTTTTGGTGTCGTGGCTCCCGGTTTGTAAAAAATTAACACTCACCTGATCACCAATTGTCATGGGTTGCTCCAACTCGAGATGTTAATTAATAAAACCTAACCGCCTACAAAAAGGGTAGATGGTCGGTGGTTTAAAATTACCCCAAGTATGTAAAAGGGATCTAACACCCAGGGGGTTGTTAATCAAAGAGATTTCAATAACATAGAAAAGATCTAAGAGCGGCTTTAGTCTTTCCCTTGCCCGAGAGATAGTTGAGCGTGGGTTGTTCATTTATAATTCAGATTTACAGACCTTACTATTATTCAATTCAAGGAAATAATGACGGGCAAAAAGTTATAAAATGAATATAATTACTCTAATCTTAAAATACATGCACAATCGTTCAACATAAAACAAAACAAAATGAGCTTTTTTCCATAAACAATTATAGAAGATGATAGTAGTCTTTTTGGTCTACAAAAGATAGTCACTAATATCAATATTTCCCATTCCTATCCTTTTACTTTCGATTAAGGCTTAACGCTTAACCCCCGTATATGATAATAACCCAAAATATTTGGAATGAGGTACTGAGATTTGATTTCCAAACAGATCTTTCAAACGTACTTACATAATTTCAGGTAATTCACTGGCACTCACATTAACAATTGATTAGACGAATAGAAATTTTAATTTTATTCGCGCCTTCAAAGTTGTATTATGGTTTTATTATTTACCTTCGTGTCTTGACTTTATTTAGCTACTTTTTCTTGACTATGAATAGAGATTTAAAATTGGGTTGAAAAATATGCAAAGTTTATGGTAGCACCAAAAACAGATGATGACCCGGGAGTTATTGGTTTGTACCGATTTGACATTGTGGATTTCTTTTGAACCAAATCTGATTTCGCACTAAGGTAGAGATTGATGATGCCTCCAATTTAGCTTCATTATGAATTTTTCTTGAATTTTTGTATGTTTTACATCACTTATTTCAGACTTGAATTTAATTATATTGTAATAAAGATTTCTAATTAAGTGCTCGTACATGGAGTCAAGTATATCGGATGACCTGAATTATATCTATCTATCCTTTTAGATTCCAGTTTCTTTATATATAGTCTCGATTCCTCCCTCTCGGTTGGTTATTTCAGTAATTTAATGCGTGATTTTTATGTGTACCATTAATGGTGTTTATTATACCAGCGCGTAAGAATACTTTCAAATAGACCGCCCATCCAATGATGTATTTATAGATTTTATGTGCAGTCGGCATCCGGGCCTAGACATGTCGGTCCCATTAACAAGTTAATTTATTACAGAACAAGAATGTCTCCTATGATATTCACCCGACAAAGAGTTACTCTTCAACCGTAATAGGTCATTAAATGAACAATCTGAGAGAATTATCCTTCCTTTAAAAATTACTGGTCATGTGTTAGAACTTGATAATGGTTATTTCTTTTTCTAAGTGATTATGACTAGGCAGGGTTACTACAGTCCTCCTTCTCAAAAAATTGTATGATATTTATCATAAATTTTTCTGACCTTTTCCTTGGACATACTGTACAACTAATGTATTTCTTTTTAATAGAAGTTATAAAAATCTTAATTATATTTATTGTATTCAAATAGAAAGGTTACAAGAAAACGTATTCATCCTAAAGCTATGTGAAACAAAAGTTTCCTTTTTCCTAAAAATCAACTTTTAGTAATTTATAAAATAAAGTAGTAGACTTATTCAGTTTAATATTCAATCTTAATAGATAAAGATAAAATTTATAGAGTAAAACTGAGGACAATCCTACTTAACTACATCTAAGGGATCTAATTCTGATGCCTGTATAATATAATGAAGTGATACGGAAACCAATACTCAATTTGCTAATTCTAAATGTCTTATACTAAGTAAATAGTAATTAAAAGTGTATGGAAATCAAAATTTTCTAATTCGTTTAATCTATAAAACTTCTAACGCTAAGATAAAATTTACTAGTTTATATATATATATTGAAACAGTAGAAATTTGAACTAAATTTACTTTGTTAATAAAGTCTTTCCTTCACTTAGGGTATACCTTCCAAGCACTTGACCGCGAAAGTGACGGGGTCATCCTGGGATTCAGCAGATACGGTTCCGGGGCTGGGTGTCGATTCTTCGGTTGGGGATTCATACCCGAGTCAGCTGGAGGCCGATGTTTGCTAATATACGAGGTACTTGGTTCTCGGCGCTGAGGGATGCATTCGGGGGCGGCAAACGAAAATCCTCCTCGTTCGGCAGTGCAAAAATAGCATTGCACCTTAAAATGTCGTGAGCTTCTTCTGCTCCCGTCGGGGTTTTTGGGGCGAGGGCGGTGTCCATATTTTCCGAGTTTTCCCGTGAGGCAGTGCAGACAATCGCATTGGGTGATGTTCTGGGCCGCTAACAATCGTAGGTAGGCCGCATGGATGTCTATTAAAATGGAGAATACTATAAGCCTTGTGTACGTGGACGTGTTCCGAAGGGTTGAGACGATCCCATTGATTTACGTCATACAGAGGTTGTCCACGAGGATTTCATGATATATTTCCTGGTTTCAAAACTGCGAATTTCACTTAAGACGTCGAGTAACATTTCCATTTCAACTTTGTACTTATTTGTATTTAATTTTTTCAACCAACTATTTCACGTGATGATCAGCTACTAGTTCGTCGAATAATAATATCCAAGTCGAGTGTTCACTGGTATTTATAGGGTTTCAGTTCTTATTTCCAAAGTTCTCACACTAATTTTAATATTTATCGGTCGTATTATGTCACTCACGAAAAGTTTTAGGGCAGTTCTCACGTTATCCGAATGTATCGATTTCGTGTTCAGTTGTTAACACTTAGGAAGATTTCAGCGGAGACCACAGATTTAATATTTTACGAGGTGTTAACGATTATTTTATTAGATCGGCGTTACTCATGTTGCGCTTTTAACTTCTTTATAGTTCAGTTAGTTCTAGGAGAGAGAAATTGAGATGTTTAAATTATTTATCTGCATTTCACATCTGCCAGTTCAAACCTTTGAATGGGTAGGTGATGATTTTTTCATAGATTGGTTCCTTACGAGTTTTCGAAGTTGTGGGCATCTCACTTAACTTTGGTTGCGAAGTGATTTCGGTGGGAACGGTTTCCATGGGAATATCTTCTGAGGGGACCCTTGGTAATTTATGATTTATTACAAATATAGTCAGGGTATTCCATAAAGCTGCCAATAAGTGTAGAGAACATCCCTGATTCGGTGGATTGCAAAAGCATTTAGAGTTGTGTCCATAAGAAATTTGAAAATTTTAGACATATGTATATTCCTAATAAACTTTGGTCACATCGCCAAATCATAAATACACCATAAATTTTCTTCATTGTATTATTGGCTAATTTTTCTAATTCTTCCTGATTGAACAGGTTTAAAGTTGAAAATCCTTGATTCAAAAAACGGTTTTGTTGGCCATTCTATTTATGGGATGTTAGTTACAGCCTGCCTTTCAGAGGGAAAACAGTAAGATTTCCTGAGCATTTCGGATTTTTCAGCGGTATAAATTCCACCTATCCCAAGGGTTTTATTTCATCCAGCTGCATTTGAGGGTCTTCCATTATAGATAATTCACTGGGGGATTACCGGCAATAGGCAGAGATCATAAGATATCCACATTCCATCGATAAAGTATTTTGCCGGAATTATTGAAGAACATTCTATCTGTTGTCCTACTCTTGTATAGTCCGTTAAAGGAGCCATAAAGTAAGATTTATTTAGATAGTCACTGGTAATTCCTGATAACAGTTTTGTTCTCTTCGTATAGTGACCATGACAGGAATGCATTTAAGTAAATAAATTACTTCTCCATTGATTTTGCTATATAACCTGGTTGCTGATGCAATAGTTGCGCGATGATAGTGGAGATTGTTGAGCCATAAATTTAAACGATTTTCAATATCTCTCTTTTCAACAGACATCTTCGTTGAATTGTTTCTGCCAACATAGCATTCATGGACTTTGAATGATTGCTCGATGTATAAAAATTTTGAATTAACATATGTAATGAGATCTGCAGTTGGTTCTCCCAGGTAAAATCAAACTCTGTATAAATTAGTAGTATTGTTTGGAAATTCCAATATTAATATTCTAAGATGTTCGGTTATCCACATTACTATATTACAAATAGTTGTTTTCTTTAATTAGTTGAACAGCGAATAACTTTTTTTCGATCTTCGATGACCATATAGAATTTTATATCATCGGTACTCAATCTTTCCGTGACTTTGTTAGCTTTTCCTTCATAAAGTTTGCGATATCTTTGGCACTCCTGGGGTTTGATTATATCCCACGCTATTTCGCCTTGAAAGCATCAATACAATATCCGGTAGAGAATTTGCAGGATAATTGATTCTCCAAACTAATGGTGTTTTCGTCTAAGTGAGCCGTAGCAGAATAATCTTTCAAAGTAATTTTGCGGTGGCAGTTGCTACAACATTTTATATAATTTTCCTTGAAAGGAATAGGAGGTACCTTGGCAACTCCCTGTGTCATCTAATTCTCCAGCTAATAATATTCTTGCAGTCTGAGTAGGTTGGTTTTGAGTTTTATTACTTCACCAGGGAAACCTCGATATTCCAAATATTGATGAATTTTTAAGCATTCTTCCTTACCTATGGGTTGTAAGTAAGTAAGCAGACTATCCGATAAAATACTGGTGTGTGAAAACATACCACACGAGACTAGCAGTTGAGTAATCTCAATAAAGCATGATTTTACTTGAATCTTTTCATACTTTTTCTGTTCCAACGCATAAATTTTAGTCTCAGACACAGTGTATGCGCTATTCAATTCGGGACATTTTTGTACGTCTCTTAAAGAAATTGCTGTAATATTTGCAGCGGGATTTCTACAATCATATGCTATAAGCCCATCGGTTTTTTTCAACAGGTAAAATGTTCCGACAATGGTCCATATCCAAATCAATATATCACTTATCATCATATTCAACTATTTCTCGTAACTTCTGTAACTGGAAGCTATAATCCACAGAGTATTGTGTTTCATTCACCACTACTTGTAAGCGGTTGCACCCTAGGCGGTAATTTATGACGTGGGTCGGCGTAAATAAGCGAGCTCTTTCGATAGCTATGGTAGACAGTCGGAAGGTCGTTGTCTCGTACGCCTGTCAAGCAAACACCCCTCTGATTCTAAAGTTGCAGGTAGATTCCTTGTGGGGCAAAATTTCAGGGTTTTTACGATCGACTTATTTTACGTAATATTGTCTGTTATCGATCGGCGCGGGTATGCGAGAAGGGTTATTTTATTTCACGCACAGAGTGTTTTCTTTTTGGGAGTCAATCTCCGTTATTGTTCTAGAATAATGATTTTTATTAAACACTATGGGATCGCGGACTTTATAAAAATGTTCTCTTTATTTACAGGGTGAGGAGATTTTCCCGTTCGTAGTACATTAAAATCATGTTTGGATTTTTCTTAATTACTCATTTCAACAATTATTGAAAAGTTACTTATGACTGACTAATACCTTCTATAATCTAGATATATGTATACATACAGTGCATTACTTAATTTACTGATGTTTACCTGACTTAGATAGGATCCAAGGTAACTCTTTAACAGCTCCCCGTGATCTAGTAGAATACCTGTGCGTAATTTCAGGAATACTTTCTCTGTCATCGTCCGACGTTTCACTCTGAATGTCATCATTCGGAATTTCCATAATGGTTTCCGGTAATTCATTTATCATTTCAGCAATGTCTTGAACGACTTTATCTTGGGTTTCTTTTATAATTTCCTTGTCTGATGAACTTTTCTCTAAAACATTTATTATACGTATAGGTATCTCGTCCTTATTTTTACTTATTGATCTAGCTACTATCAATCCTTTTATCGCTTCCTTATCTTCAACGACTACGTTTTCTGACGTTAACCTAGTCTGAAATTTGGCCATAACAAGTGACATAGTTCTGGGAGGCAAGATTAAGTCCTTAGACAAATAAATCCCTGTCGCATAATTATTTTTCGTAGGTATGGTACTTTTTTCGAATTCAGTCTTTTCTAGATCATTAGTCGTCACTAACATCTTAGTAGAAAATGATTCTCCCTCGGGTGAATTTTCTCTATCATTTAAACCATCTTTCGAAAATTTCCTCTCATCCACATTAATAATTTCCGTTGAACTACGAGCCACCTTATTCTCCATAATTTCATTACACTCAGTAGGAAGTGTTTTCTTACCGGTCAGATTCTTAGTATTTCTCTGTTTTGGCGGAATACTTCTCTCTTGTATACCACTTTCACCTTCTATCAAATTGATATCTTTCAACAATTTATCTTTTGGTAAAAAGTTGATCGCTGCCCCTTGGCATGCTACCGTATTGTTTGGAGGAAGGTTACCGTCCCTAGACGCAACTAACCCTCGCTTCAAATTTTTATTTGCAAATGTCGCCTGTCTTCTTGAATCAATAGTTCCCAATTCCTGAGAGTTTTCCATTGTACTGGTAGAAGGCATGTCATCCTTAGACGATCCAGCTTCTTCACCTCGAATGTCGTTCAAAATCCTAGCACTATCTTGCAATTTAATTTTTTCCACTATACAGGATGCTCTGGGTTTAGCGTTACTCAACCCTTCCATTTCTAAAATAATTTTCTGCTCTGTTTCTAGCTGTGGAAACTTTTCTTTTCTCTGCTTTTCAGTGTTCCTTTTTCTGAGCGCTTTGTTACGAATATTTTTTCCTCTTTTTTTCAGTTCTCTATTTTTCTTGGCAGTATTTTCATCTTGTACATAAGCTGACTTTGAATTATCCACTAAATTTCCCCTTGAGGTGATCGGTCTCAAGTCCTGGGATGGAAATCCATTTTCGATTACTCGGCCATTTATTTTGGGGGTGAACACCCTCGAAAAATTTAGCTTTTCGTCAAAATTTCTTCCTATCCATTGTTCCATTGTGTTGGTTAATTCGGACAGTCTCTGATTCATACTGTCAATTGTTTCTTGAAAGTTCTTTCCATATTCGCAATTTTTTCTATCAAAGCTTATCCATACCATTTTCAGTATGATAAATATGTTTTGGGTTCATGATGAAGTTCAATAATCTCCTCCATCAAATACATTCATTCAGCTTGATATTTCTGCAGAAAGTCTAGCCCTAATATCAATTCAGTACTCAAATGGTCAGTTTCAATAAGAATAAATTCGTGGTCAATTACTTTTCTGTCATTCAATCTGATGGGTAGAATAACTGTTCCTATATAAGGAATAGAATGTCCCTGTACGTCGCGAAGTTGAAACTTTTCTTCATATTTAATTTTCATACCACGTGTGATACTAATGTGGGCCAACGATACTTCGGCGCCAGTGTCTAAAAGAATGGTGCGAAAAATTCCATTAATTTCTAAAACTATAACATTTCTCTGGGCCTCCTGTTGTATAGGTAAGTATCGTTTGCGTAGGCCTCCTATATGTTGAATTTTGACTTACTAGTGGCTGTTTGCGGTTCCCAACGGAGGTAAATTGCGAACCGTATTGCCATTTAAATGTCGTCTATCAACATTTCTGGGACTTGTTTTATTTCTACAATTATTAGCCAAGTGTCCTTGTTCGTTACAACGATAGCAGATCCGATTTTTCATTTTACAATTTCGAGCTTCATGTCCTCTGTAGCGGCAATACTGACATATAGGTACATTTGTTGTTGGCTCATTCGCAATTATATTCCTGAAATTTCTGTCCGTTGGTTTGGTAAGGTTTTCAATTAATTCTTCTTTATCGGCTAAGTCAATCGCTTCCTTCAACGTTCCTGGACTAGCGGATAAGATACGTTTTCTAATGGGGTCAAGCAATCCCATTGCAAACTGAGTAATTATGTCTTGTTCATGTCGTTGCAACAATATTCTATCTAAATCGGGTACCCCTGTTATCTAAAATTTTAGCAAACTTTCAACCGCCCTAATTTTTTTAAATTAAAATTTTAGCTGCGCAAACCTTCAAGCGTGCTAAATACTGACGACATGTTTCTGACCTACGCTGTCTGCATTCTAATAATTCTCTTTTGTCCTGCCCCGGTATTTTAGTTAGGCCAAATTGTTCCTGCAAGCCCTTCTTCAAGTCATTCCATACTACAGTGGTTCTTAATTGGCTGTCCGCGCCTATTAATTGTTTGGCTATTCCTCGCAATTTCAAACGTACTATCGATACAATTTGTAAATCTGTCCAGTTTGCAAGCGCGGCAGTATCTTCAATAATTCTGATGAAGTCGGTGATTTTCGATTGACCATTATAATAAGGAACATTGTCCAAAGTAATAGCTATAGTAGGTTCCTGAATAGGTAAAACCTGCACAATCGGAGGAGCTGTCGAAGTAGATACCGTCGGTGGGGGAGTCATGATAAAAAATTGTTTACTTCTTTCAACTTTTCAACTATTTCCAAGTGAATTCCAAGAGTAAGTCTGCATAAACGCTATATATACTTTTATTTTCCACTTCAAAGAGAAAATTTCCTTATTTTTCAAGTTATTTTCACCCCTAACTTTAAATTTTACTTTTTTGTGAAAAACCCTATATAAGAGTTAATTTAAATCAAATTATTACACAAAATGTGGTGGCTGCTTGATCCACACAGTTTCTGATAGTATTTAACAAGAAAAACAATGTTTTACTGAATTTTCATTCTTATTTGCATTGGATAATTTTGAGTTTGACATCCTTTGCGAGAATAACATATAGCGTTATATATTTATTTTTTCTGTAAATGAACCCCACACCTGACACCAATTGTCGTGGCTCCCAGGTGTTAGTTAAAAAAATTAACACTCACCTGATCACCAATTGTCATGGGTTGCTCCACACTCGAGATGTTAATTAATAAAGTACCTAACCGCCTACCAAATGGGTAGATGGTCGGTGGTTTTAATAATTACCCCAAGTATGTATTGAAAGGGAGATCTTAATCACCCAGGGAGTTGTTAATCAAAGAGATCTTCGAATAACATAGAAGAAGATCTAAGAGCGGCTTTAGTCTTCCTTGTTGTTCATTTATAATTCAGATTTACAGACCTTACTATTATTCGAATTCACAGGAAATAATGCACGGGCAAAAGTTATAAAAATGAATATAATTACTCTAATCTTAAAATACATGCACAATCGTTCAACATAACCAATCAAAACAAAATGAGCTATTTCGCTATTAAACAATTATAGAAGATGATAGTATGTCAAGTTTTGGTCTACAAAAGGATAGTCACTAATATCAATATTTCTCTTCATTCCTATCCTTTTTACTTTCGATTAAGGCTTAACGCTTAACCCTGTATATGATAATAACCCAAAATATTTAGGAATGAGGTACTTGGAGATTTGACTTTCCAAACATGATCTTTCAAACGTACTTACATAATTCTCAGGTAATTCACTGGCACTCACATTAACAATTGATTAGACGAATAGAAATTATTAATTTTATTCGCGCCTTCATTAAGTTGGGTTATTATGGTTTTATTATTTACCTTCGTGTCTTGACTTTATTTAGCTACTTTTCTTGGACTATGAATAGAGATTATGAAATTGGCGTTGAAAATATGCAAAGTTTATGGTAGCACTAATAAACAGATGATGACCTGGTAGTTATTGTGTTTGTCGAGCCGATTTGACATTGTGGATTTCTCTTTGAACCAAATCTGATTTCGCACTAGGGTAGAGATTGATGATGCCTCCAATTTAGCTTCATTATGAATTTTCTTGAATTTCTTGTATGTTTTACATCACTTATTTCAGACTTGAATTTAATTATACTTGTAATAAAGATTTCTAATTAAGTGCTCGCGTACATGGAGTCAAGTATATCGGATGACTGTCGAATTATATCTATCTATCCTTTTAGATTCCAGTTTCTTTATATATAGTCTCGATTCCCCCCTCTCGGTTGGGTTATTTCAGTAATTCAATGCGTGATTTTTATGTGTACTCATTAATGGTGTTTATTATACCAGCGCGTAAGAATACTTCAAATAGACCGCCCATCCAATGATGTATTTATAGATTTTTATGTGCAGTCGGCATCCGGGCCTAGACATGTCGGTCCCATTAACAAGTTAATTTATTACAGAACAAGAATGTCTCCTATGATATTCACCGCGACAAAGAGTTACTCTTCAACCGTAATAGGTCATTAAATGAACAATCTGAGAGAATTATGCCTTCCTTCAAAAATTACTGGTGCATGTGTTAGAACTTGATAATGGTTATTTCTTTTTCTAAGTGATTATGACTAGGCAGGGTTACTACATTGGGTAGTTTTCCCTCCACAAGATATTCTATGCATGCTGCAGCTCCTTCATTCCTCTCAGGCCAATTCATGAGCAGCGATGTAGAAAACTTTTTGCAATCCCTCCGGGTGTTTTCATCACAAAGCTCAATAATTTTTTAACTCGTCTGTTGATGATGCGGTTGAACTTGTCTTTCTCTTGGCTGGGTCCTTTTGTAACTTCCGACGCTTAGCATTTTTTGCAGCTCTTGCGTTTTCAAATTATATCAGAAAATGGATTGAATTTGCGATTCTACCTTTTAAAAAACTATTCTTGCAACTGCTTGGCTGTGGAATTCCATAAAACTTTTACTACACTATCCTTGAAGTCTTCGGAGTTTTTGTTCCGAATATTGAACCCATAGTCATCAAGAATAAGCGCCAGTCCCTCCACAGCTCTATCAAAATCATATACATTTTTCTTCGCAAAAGTTTATAAACTGCCTCCATATGCTTGACTTTGATTTCTTAGTATTCGCGGGTGCTGCTAAATCTCCTGACGAATACTTTCTTTACTTTCTTGACCGAAGCGAAAAATTTTTTTTCACGTCGTGCCGCTTGACAGATTTGGAACTCAAGTACATTTTAGGTTAAGGTTTCACCTAGTTGCCATGGAAACTGAACAATTAAGTCTGTTTTGCTAGTGTCTTGTCATTATTGAGAGTCGAAAAATACATTCTAAAATTATTTAATTTTCAAACACAATCTGGTGTGGAATTTTCTTACCGCATACCACACGATGTTAAATTATTTCCGGATTTTTTTAACCTATAGTGGTATTACAAGTGAAAAATCGGGTTCACCGTTATTTCAGAGAACCGAATCATGATCCGTCCGGCTTCGATGGACGAAATTGAATTCCAAAAAAGCACCTGGTTATGTCGGAATTAATTGTTTCATGTTCAGTAAACTTCCAGATAACCATTCGTTATTGAATTTGATCCAAAATTAACTAAAAGTCGTGGAGGTGGACGACAGAAATGTCCTATCATATGAGCTGTTCGGCTTCCACAGCAGTCATTTCACCGAGTTTCAAGTCCGGAGGTTGGTGGAAGATTTCAATATTGCATTGAACAATAATAACTTTGCTCATGTCATATAACTTGACATCAGCAAAGCTTTTGATAGAGTAAGGTATGAAAGCCTACTCCATGAATCAATACATTTCCACTCACCTTTGGAAGCTTGGAAGCTAGTTCTCGTGGGCAGGACATTCCAGGTCGAAGTTTGAAATTTCCTCTCGAATATGAGAGAAATTTATGTGTTCCTCAGGAGGCAATATTGTCTCCTGTGCATACGTTTTTTACACGTGCGACGTATCAAGGAGCGAATCCGTGAAGATCTCGGAGAGAAAAGTGGTTTAGTGCGCGAGCCCTCGTACAAAATCTTAAGTGATAACCAGCAAGTTGTAACTTTGTATACTGTTTAAGTGTGCCGAGTCCGACAAGACTTTGCAGAGAGGAAACCTTGATAGTGGTAAGTTTTCCTTGGCTTTCTGAAAAACATGTCAATTTCCCATGTATATGTAAGGTAAAGACCAGTATTTATTTTTTAAGTTAAAGTGAAAGATATTTACTGAAAGTAATGTAAAAAAAATAGTCCGACAGAAATGGTCGGTAATTCTAGTTTATCCTCCTCTCTGAACGTGTCGATTGCACTGGGAGAATACAATAATTAAATGAGATTTTTAATGCCACCATTGCCCGAAAAAATTAATAAGGATCTTCAGCAGTCCGACGCTCCAAATATGTCGATTTGATAACAACAATGTTGGTGATAACCAGCAATGTAATTTTGACTTTTTTTTTCGAAGAAATAGAATATATAAGACAATGATATACTTGTCCAACAATATAGTTGGTAAATTTGTTGAAAAACTGACAAAAAATAAATCAAAATTGTACTCGTTGTGTTTTGTGTTTTAACACTAACCAAAACCACCAAGCTATACAAAAACACACACATTTATGCTTGTAAACATATACAGGCTGTTCAGTCGTGAAAAACAAATAGAAAGATACAAATATCTGAATTATTTTTATCTCAAAGTCTTCCTCCACAATCTTATTTGGAATATTCATTTCCAAATGTACATTGCGAAGACTGCAGTCTTCATCTTCAGTGGTATAACGGAAAGTGGCTGAAAATAAGGTGAAAACATCAACAAACGTTAAAAACACACAAAGTCTAAAGCTTACCTGGAAATTATTTGAGATATAACATTGAGGTTAAATTGATAATCAGACAATCATTGGGACGAGAGCAACAAAATCCATCTTTTGAATGCCTTAGCTTTCCGTTTTTTGGTCATTATGATGAAAGATCATTTTGTAGCTCAAATAGAATGGATTTAGAACGATCAAAAATTTGATGGTGGACAAAATGTTGATATCTGATAATGAAACAAAATACAAAATATTCCATATAGGAGGCGTGGAACAATGTTGGTAGCGCCCTCTATTCGATATTGAAAATATAATTAGTCACCTATGTGGGAAGAACTCACAGAAAATTTTCGGAAAGAATCTCAGAACATGTAAGAATAAAAAATTTGTGAGAAAAGCACAAAATTAAATATATTAGAAATCCTGAAATCCACAAAGAAGTCAATTAGATTCCTCAATTTGTGTCAACGACCAAATTGATTTTTCTGTATACCCTTTTTCCAATCATTAAAGTTTATTCAATAACTCATCAAACTTCGGCTTTACTGACACCATCTCCCTCCTTCTTATTTCCTCAATCTCTGTTTCTGGGTTCAGAAGGTTTTTCACCTCAAATACAGGTTTCTATTTGATTCTACTGATTATGTATTCAATATCGAATAGAGGGCGCTACCAACATTGTTCCACGCCTCCTACATGGAATATTTTGTATTTTGTTTCATTATTAGATATCAATATTTTGTCCACCATCAATTTTTTGATCGTTCTAAATCCATTCTATTTGAGCTATACGTTGATCTTTTATCATGATGACCAAAAAAAAATCGTAAGGGTTACAATGCTTCATCTCTACCACCAACTAAACAGACGCTTCTTCAGCAAATTAAGAGACCCATATACATAGAGGAAATTCCAGCTAAATGAAGTCTAAAAATGGCCAAATCTACTGATGACCCTCTATGTGCAATATTACCAGAAAGCGGAGGGTAAACAATTCAACCTAATTGAAAAAAATTGTGCATCTGGTGTATGCCCATTATTGGTATGACGGTCCTGACAGCCCTTCATTCGGGGAATTGTCTTCTGGTACGTATGTTTTTACAAAATCGTTCACTCTGCCAGTGCAACACAATGAGAATCCGAGAAAGCGATGAGAGTGATACTTTCAGTGAGAGCGATTAATCTACTGAAGAAGAAGATATGAATGATTCTTTATTTTTTACAAAAATTTATTTTTATTTATCTTTCGAATTGAGAAATAAACTGTACATCAACATTGTATTTTTATCTAATTTTACATTTTTACTTCTATCGCGAAAAAAATTGAAATTACAAAATAAAAATAAAATGTCGAACAGGCAAAACAGTCCAATATTTTGGTCTGCTGTTATCACCAACATTGTTGTCGTCAAATCGACATCTTTGGAACGTCGGACTGCTGAAGATCCCTATTAATTTTGTCGGACAATGAAAATCTCATTTAATTATTCTATTCTCCTAGAAAAATCAGGTTGCTGCCTGTCGCCAACCTACAAGTCATACAATCGACACGTTTAGAGTGGGGCAAACTAGAAGTACCGAAAATTCATGTCAGAATTTTTTCACTTTACTTTTATTAAATATATTTCACTCCAATTTACAATAAATGCTGGTCTTTACCTTACATATACTTGCGAAATTGACATGTTTTTCAGAAAACCAAAGGAAAACTAACCACTCTCAAAGTTTCCTCTCTGCAAAGTCTTGTCGGACTCGGTACACTTAAACAGTATACAACTTGCTGGTTATCACTTAAGATTGTGTACGAGGGCTCGCGTAGCATTATCTTTGGGAGAGATAGAACGGTCGGAGCACGTCAAGTACCTGTGCTCATAGTAGATCATTGAGTCAATGCGCTTGTGGAACGGAAGAGTTGATTATCACTCAAAAATTATAAAATAGTTTACAAGCCCAATATTTGGTACGCCTCAGCTGCTGGAGGCCAGACCTGCAGAACTAGCATTAGTTTACTGAATCGAGCACAAATGAAAGTTCTGTGGATTATGGAAAACTTCGTTGGTGCGGAAAGATCGTATCCTTGAGGACTCAGATCTGTTTCTATCAGAAGTTGCATTAGACACCGCAATCCTTTCGTAAGGTAGGCCACATATTCTGATTTTTTGGTAATGTGGGATTTCCTGAGTCTTAGAGTCAGTACCCACTGAAAACTCTACCCTGTAGGCTCGTATGTTCTGGTCTGTATCTGGCCTGTTGTTCTCCTTTACAGTACCCATTTCAATGATTCCGTACCTTGTACGACTTCGTACAGGTCCTCTACTGAGTGTGTGCTGTATAGTTTTGGTTCTGCAAACATTGAATGCCTTCTGCGGTCCAGAGCTCCGCAGTTGCACAGTGTGTTTGATACTGTTTCTGTTTTTTTCCGTATAGTCTGCATGTCAGGTCGCCACTGGACAGTTCCATTTGATTTAAGTATTCTTTTACTGGCGCCTGTCCACTCAAGAGCCCCTTTTCAATTTTCAAATGCTCCCTGTTCAGAATTAACAGGTCCGTTCAGTCTATAATAGGTAAATCATTTTCTGTGTCTGTACACTGGGATATTATTCCAGTAGTGTTTGTATTTTTCCCAGATCCAGTCTTTTAAAGAAGCACGACGTGCTTCACGCTTTGGTATCTCAAAGACCTGTCCTGAACCCAGTTCATTTCCCGACCCTATTCTAGCAAGTTGCTCGACTTTGTCAAATCTCTGATGTCCTGGCACCCAATTCAGCTTGACGCAGTTTTGTTCTGCTTGTATTGTTAATTGGTCTATACCAGTTGTGGCGTCATTTTCTGGCTACCCATTCAATGTTCTGAGAAAGATCACCATTACACACACTCATCAATATTTATTGCCAATCAAAATTCCAAATTCATAAAAGGGCTTCGGGTTTCACTCGACATTTGATAGTGAAAGAAGACCATAAGTGAAATCCATATTGACAATCGCGCAATGTTGCAAAGCTTGTTGATTCTAGTTTTTGAGTGGATTGACGAGTGTATCTAACGACAGAAAAGTAGCGCGCACAGATCTTCAAGTCATCAGCAATTAGAATAATTATTCGTATAATTGCAACAGTGAGGCGAAGTGTGTGATTTTCACGCTGTTTCTATTTTTGGGCGAATCATATCCAAATGCATTGAATACATGGAATAATTTCTTCTAGTTTCAATATCAAGTAATGAGGATTCATAAATTCATTGATATAAGTCAGAACTTGAAATCAGTATACATCCGATAAAATACAGGAATCTCATTCAGAGAAATTTTTATATGAAATTGGATTAGATTTTGATATTCTCAAACGATATGGTATCATTCCAGAGTGAGAGAAAACCCGGAAAGAAATTGACGTCAGTATCACCTTCATTATGGTTTAGTCGATAGGAGTTCTGTAACATATCTATCATAATAGAGTCTTCGAAATATATGCATTAATAAATAGTGGACTACATTCCAGAACGTACTCTGAAAAATGGATGAATATGGAATACTTCATGTTCATAGAATGTTCCATGAAAAGACTCTACAGAGTATATCGATATTTCGGCACGCTCATCAATTGTTTCATAGGAATAGTTGGAATCGCAAATGAAATCATGAAAAAGGCACGGTTTCGTCTTTTGAATCACTCAACCGAATTATTTTTTGTTATTTGTGGTTAGATAACAGAAAATTTCATTGGAACAAAAGTTATCACAGTCAATAAACTATTGACATAGATTTATGTGAAAGTTGGCAACTGAATTTTGTGCTTCTGGAAGGTAGTCAAAAAGACGCAGATTCATCAAACTGAGATAGAGGGGGTCAAACAAGTCATTACACTTCTTTCGATGTTGCTTATGGGAAAAGTAGGGTTATGTTACAACTACGGTTTCAATTTGGATATTTCGGATGAAAATATGGATTCCACTGTATAAATGTATCATTCCCATTTTCTCTATTGCCGAATAGATTCATATCACTCCAGAAAAATCAACAATATGAAAGTTCTCTTAATCGTACTTTTCGCAAAGAAATTGTCTCAGACTAATTATTCTCGGTCGACACTTTGTATCTATTTGGTGATGTAATTTTTGAATGCTTCCAAGCATACCTATAATATAATTGTGTATGCAAGTGTAAAAAATTGCAATCCAATACCTATGATGAACATAATCAAGCAAAAACTATATCTTTGTGATTTTTCAGGTCCCGTCAACAATCTGCTATCATTACCAGTTCTCCAAGTAATGAGTAGATTATGTTACTGTTTTTATGTTGTTCATGTTGATCTTATTTCATTTAAGAAGGATATTTTGAAGACAGTGGTTAATTTCTCCATCACTCAACTGGTAAGTGATAGGGTAGAAAACAGAAAAACTCAAGTCATCCTGAACTCACATAGGGATATAACCCAGAGTATTTCCATTTCTCAACATTAATTTGATTGTCAAAGATCCATATTTGGTATCATCGTCTACTACATTGTTCATAAGAGTCCGAGGAAGGTTTATTGGGAAAAGATGCCCGAAAAATTGAAGAATTCGGAAAAGTGCTTTTTTACATGGGATTTTTGTATGAACTCACGATTCGAACGATGGATATCCGTTTTTTTTTGTTTTGTTCGTTATGGTCCTAGAAAAGATTTCAGGAATTGACGATAGGAACGACATATTTGGTTGGTTATTTTTTTGAAAGTAAGTGTTTTTCCATGGAGAAGGTTTTTATGCTAGATGGCGACACAGCGCATCAACTTCTATTCCGTTCCACCGATCGTCATGAAAATTAATATACCCTGATATTTGAAGTATTTTTGCGCTATCCCTGAGGGGATAATGGGATAACGAGATAGAATAGAATAGAATACTTTATTTGCCCAAAATAACAAAAGATGTTTTAGCATCGTCATAAAAATTTGGTTTCTTGTTTGCTTATATATAAAAAGTATATGTAGTAAGTATAAAAAAAGTACATTCACACATTTCAAGTATGCATAACATTGTATAAAGACATATTAAAAAAAATAAAAATAGGAAAGGCAATACAGTTAAAATCTTAGTTCTGAGGAGAGATCTGCTTCTATGAATTCTTCGATGGTGTAGATGTTAAGTGCTAGAAGGATTTTCTCTATTTTCAATTTGAATTTTGATGTTTGAATGTCCCTAATATGCGTTGGGAGTTTATTGAAGAGTTTAATAGAGATGTTAATAAAGCTTTTGTGAGTTAATGATAGTCTATGTTGGGAATTATCAAATTATTTTTATTTTTAGTGTCATGTGAATGTAAGGTATTTTGTTTTTTGAAACTGCTTTCTTTAGATTTGATGTAATATAGGCAGTGATAGACAAATAAGGCTGGGAGAGTTAATATGTTTAGGTTTTTAAGGATATGTCTACATGATTCGTTGTAGGGAGTATTTGTTATTGCTCTGATAGCCTTTTTTTGCATGCTAAAAATGTTTTTCCATTCTGTGGCGTTTCCCCATATTAGTATACCATAAGAGATTTGGCTCTGAAATAGTCCCATATAGGCCACTCTGCAGATTTCTGTGGAAGCTATTTGTGAGAGTTTTCTCAATAAAAAAGTTATACTAGCAAGTTTTTTTAATAGAGTTTGGATATGGTGTTTCCACGTTAGTTTTGTGTCAAGAAAAAGTCCAAGGAATTTTATGTTTTCTATATCCCCATTGAAATCCCTAAGGGTGAAATCTAGAGTGACTGTTTCGCTTAGATTTAGACTCAGTTGGTTTGATGTGAACCAGGGCATTATTTCTTCGCTTATATTTTGGTTTATAGTTTCTGAGTTTAATGGATCTTGGTGGGAGTGAAAGACAGTGGTGTCATCAGCGTAAAGGATGGATTTTGCACAGTTGATATTGCTTGAGAAATAATTCACATATAAAATGAAAAGTAAAGGTCCAATGATTGAGCCCTGAGGGACTCCTGTCAGTATGTTTTGTGTTGAAGATCTAAGACCGTTGTGTTCTACCAGTTGTGATCTGTTACTCAAGTAAGCCTCTGTGAAATGGTAAGAGTTTCCCCTGATACCATAGAGTTCAAGCTTGCCTAGGAAGATGTTATGGTTGACACAGTCAAAAGCCTTCGAAAGATCGCAGAAGGTAGTTGTTACTATTTCACCCCTTTCGAAGGCTTCTACAATGGTAGTGACTAGTTCTATTATTGCATGGTTGGTGGATAATTTTTTCCTGAAACCAAATTGTGAGGGAGATAAGAAGTTATTTTTATCCAGGTATGAGACTAGTCTATTTTTGTAGGCTATTTCTATAGGTTTGGAGGGAATAGGAATTATTGATATTGGTCTGTGATTGTCAAGAATATTTTCGTCCCCCTTATTTTTAAAGATCGGTATCACATTAGCGAATTTCAATTTTGTGGGGAAGTCCCCAAGTTCAAAACATTTGTTTATAATAATTGCGGAATAACGGGATAACGGGATAATGGGAAAACCGGATAACGAGATAACGGGATAAGGGGAAACGGGCAGAGTCACAGGCATAACCTAGATGGAACAACACAAAAAAAAAACAATTAGGGAATATATAAAATTGGTCACGACAACGTCTGTCGGGTCAGCTAGTGATGAACTGAAAAAACATGACGCTTGGATGGATATATCAAAAGTGATGTGGAGTTTTATGTGATACATTTTTTGGGAGTCCTTTTGTCCTTTTTCATATTCTATATATGGTGAAAACGCACCGAATGCTGGGAGCAAGTCCGTATCCATATTTTCTTCTAGCCTACTCTTGTACGTATGTATGTACTTCCCACAGCTTTACCACGAATAGTTTGAGCACCTGGGAACGCAACGAATGCCGTGAGAAGCGCGAGCATCCTGAAAGCAACAAAAATCTGCTCTCCTTGTTCTTTCGTGCGCGCTCTGCTTGTTCTGTTCGTTCGTAGAAAAATGTTCAAGTTGGGACGTATCTAAATAGTGCTTGTAATATAAAAGTAGATAGGCGTAACAACATAATTTTTGGTGTTCTTTCTGATTATGGATTGGTAGGAGACATGTTTCCTTTTGAAGTGCAGATTTATTTTTGTTTTCAATTTCACTTGAGTTACTGTGTGATAAATTTGGGTTAGGGTATTGATGTCAGTTCTGTTTTTAATTGTCAATTGACTTTTGACTTATATAAAAAACTCAATTTGCACTGAACAACAGAATCGGCCATTATATTGTTATACCTATCCACCCTAATAACACAAACCCTATTCGACGAAAACGAATAACAATAGTACCAAACCATACAAGTAATGGAACAAAATCCCCAAATATGTATTTAACACTCAATTCATTTAATAATAATAATATTTATTCACAATTTACACATTGACTGAAAACATAAAATTGTTCTCAGGAAAACACTTCACACAACTACAGTATCACGCGTCTTTCATTTCATTATTTTCCAAATTATGAAAAGAACTGAAGATACAATCAATATTGTCATGAGAAACGGAAACATTTTGAGAGAAAAAATCCCGATAGCAAAGCCAGTCGGAGGAGTAGATTCCAGCAGAATGTATTTGTTGATTGTGGAATTGCAGAAACAGCATTTATATTTTGAATAAACCTTAAACTATACTATAAACAGTTGGAAAAGGATTCAAACCGGATAGAACACAAGTCCAAAATATCCCAGCAGGAACACCTGTGTAACAACAGAAACTGCGGGATTGAAGATCACACCAGGAGAATCGGTTACATATGCTTCGACTTTGCAGACTGGTCGCTAGATAAATGGTACATCCCACCAAACATAACACCCCAACAATACAAGAGCTATATCGTCACAGTTATGTAGCATACCAGGCATAAACGGAACTATATTCCATGTTACATCCTACCAAACATAACACTTCAACAATACAAGAGCTATATAGTCACAGTTATGTAGCATACCAGGCATAAACGGAACTATATTCCTGCAGGAGACTTCAATGCAAAACCCTCTAGTTGAGTGGATGAATACGCAAAACATGGTGGCCCACAACGAGGAAACCACACCCAAATTAGCCAGAGTTGCCCAAACGTCATTCATAGACCTCACCCTGTCCTCCCAGGGAATGACGACAAAAGTATCCGGCTCGAACTTCTTCACAGAAGAGAACATGAGTCTACACAAGACCATATTCCTTGATATCAGCATAAGCGGGAAACAACGTAAAGCCGACTAGTAGCTTGAACAACTCATCAGTGTCGTGAAAAACGCTCAACAAATAGGTATAGATAAAGGCACAAAGAAAAGAGACATAAATCAGCCGATATGGAGGAACGAAGAAATCGCCACTTTTCGGGCGGAGTGTAACCGCTCCAGAAGATGGCTGATCCGGGACCGCAGCAAACAGGCTCAACGTGAAAGCATAGAGCAACTGGAAATTGAATACGAAAACAACAGAAAAGAACTACGCAGCTCCATGAAAATATCTCAGAAGGAACAGAAGAAACTCTTCTGCGATCGACTGGGGCAGGGGTACAAGATAACTGTAGATGGGCTGAAATACGCCAGAATACCGTACACTTCGAGTCAGGAAAAAAGTATTGAATTCATCAAAAACTGTTCCCTCACTATGACACGCTCGAGCCATAGTACGTGAACCTCCACCTGGTACGTGAACCTCCAACTCCTTTCACCCTCGAAGGTCACAAATGAAATCAAGGGATGCACCGGTACCGAATGGCATACTCCCATAAGCGATAAAACTCGCAGTCCCCACCATCTCAGACCCGATACTGAGAATTTTTAATCAACTGCTTTCTGAAGGTACTTTTCCATACAACTGGAAATGAGCGTAGTTCTAATCCCAGAAGACAATGCGGCAGAGGAAAAAATACCGATCCACATGTCATTTATCTCCTAGATGGTCTCGGGAAATTGATTTGTAAAGCAGATTAGAATTGGAGTTAGATCGAAAACAAGGTATCTCACCGACACAGTTTGGATTAAGATCGAAGATATCCACCATGTCGGCGATAGGGTAGGAAATAATCAAATCCACGTAGGGTGTATATACGACCTGGGAGCTTATTTTTCACCATCGTTGAAAATGCTCTAGCATGGCAAAGTGGCATCTGATTCTGAATAGCTGACTCAGAGATATACTGGAAGGTATGCGATTTCATCCATCCAATGAAATACTACAAAAAGAAGATAACACAGGTCCCGCAAGGCTCAGTTCTTGGGCCAACATTATGGAACGTCCTGAGAGATTAGAACTTCCGACAGAATGCTATACTGTCATCGTCAATGTCATGAATAAACTGGAACTGTTGAGGAGGGGAAACAATTACATGGAACGCATTATCCAATGGATAAATGATTACGGGCTGAAACTCGCGCCGCTTAAGACAGAAACTATCATCCCACAAGACCCGAGAAAGAAAGAGGACGTATCCTCCCAGCTGCAGGAAACACAAATAGCGCACAAACAATCCGTCAAATACCTTGGTGTATGGCTGGAAGATAAGACCAAATGGAACGATCATGTCAGAAAAATATAATAATGATAATGACTTTTATTGATAGGAAAATTAAGAGATACAACCCCTATCAGGAGGCAAGATTCAATAGATGACGAACAAGAAATCTAGGAAATCTTGTCGTTTCTCGTTCTCTCATCCAATCCGATTCACTAATGTAATCAAATGAAAATTTAATGACAACTTAATTAATGAGATATGAAAATATACTTAACTAATCAGTTGTGAAGTGAGTAACAAAACCAATTGAGTAACAAAACCTATACAGAGCAAAATACATCAGAATATAGAACCAAGTAAAGCAAGTTGAAGAGTAGAGAGAAATATGAGCTTATGAATGCCAGAAATATAATGCTAAATGTAACTACTACTAGAATATGAATGGAGATACACGCTTATAGCAGGTAATGAATGATATTTGCAGTATTCGATGGGTGCGAGTGCGAGTGGCGGGGGAGTTTATGCTAGAGGATCATGAAAAATAATCCAAAAGATTTGTAGTTTATTGTTCAAAAGATCAGACTTCAGTTTCATTTGCATTGTTTCACTAGTTTGTAGTGGGAAGAGAGGGCCAGTTGCAGTAGTATGTGAATGACCCTTTATATCTGGTGGATTTATAACTTGGCAGAAATATCATACTTTTGAATCTCAAATTGAGATTTTGCACATCCGTGCTGAATGTGATTTTTATATACGCTTCTTTAACTTGGCCTATGAACGTAGGTAATGGAATCTTTGAAATTGCTTATCACCCACTTCAAGGCTCACGAATCAATTGAAATTTTGCACACTCATTAAGAACCGATGACAATACAATAATTTCATAGCTATGGCCTGGTAATCTCACCAAGATCGTCAGAAAAAAAATACATTTCAAAGATATGGTAGTCCGGTTCTGCCTAGAACCTGGACAGCCGTGTGGAGAATCGCTCAGTTTGTTAAGTTGTTCATGAATCTATTTCATGTAGGGTGAATTTTGAGTCCTGAACTTGAAGTTGGAAACACTTCCAGAATTGCCTATTACTTATAACACTTTTTTTTCATATTAATGCTTTGAAATATATGGTACTGGAACATGTGTGTCTTGAAGAAGTACAATAGGTTATAAAGTGAGGGGAAAATTTATTTCACTTGTCATATGCCTTGACAGCAGTTAGTACCTACCAGTGGTAGTACCTGTTATGAAGGGAGGTTTTGCCAACCATTGTCTGAAAAATTTAAGTAATTTCTGTTTTTGGTACCAACTGAAGGTTTGACCAACCTGATGATTTGTTAATAACTTAAGTTGAGATCAATTTGGTTTGAAGAAAATTGTGTATTCTCATGTGCTAATAAAAAAGAATACATTTCACCAAGGTGTTTGATATCAGTTTTTTTATTGATATGATTTTTTTCCTGTCCTGATGGGATATTATGATGATATTATTATTATAATTATTGTTATTGCTAGAATTTGGATTTTTATTATTTTTAATTGTTATTATTTTATTCTATTAATAACTATTCATCATAATAAAATATTTGCTATTTGTTATGATACGTTAGATTGAATGATTTATTTTTATTTGAAATTTTTGAAAAGGAAATACCTATCATAACAGCAATAATATATCCGGCTATGTTGTTTACCCCTTTTCAAATACTCTTTTACCTTATCCCAGCTCAGTCGGTGCGCCTATGGAAACATGATATTTCTCTTTCTCATGACATGATTCAGTGGTGCCATCTGGTTGCTCTGCTTGAAGTCAAAGTTCAATGTACTGTTTTATGGAAATATTTCTGGTTATGTGATCAAACAGATTATCAATGAATCCAGAAAATAGTCAAATGATGTCTCTTTAATTCAAAATGAATCCTCAAAATTACCCAGCCTGCGAAATCTATCTTAATTTTTATTCTCAGTGGTTTCTACTCCTGTTGGTCTCTGGATACGTTTTATATTGTCTAATGGTTTGCTTCTGTTCTTCTTGTATTTTTACATTTATTGATTATCAAAATTTGTTATCGTCTTCTTTTCAAACATAAAATTTTTACCTTTTTCAAACTTGTTGTTTTTCTTCTAGGCAACCCGCACTTTTTGTTTATTCTAAAAAAATTTTAGGTTTTTGCTCCACTTTCTGGGGGACCCTTTTTCTCATTTTGAACTATTCTAAGGGGTATTTTATTTAACAATTTACATTTTATATTTGGGACAATTTTCTATACTCAAATTTTTATATTTCATCATTTTTTTCAGAAAAATTTGGGAAAGTCACTCTCATGTTTCCCTTTTGATTTGATTTTACCTTTCAGGATGTTCCAAACCCTTTAATGTTATTTTTATCTCCCTTTAGATCTAAAGTTTTTTGGGGAAATTTTTAATTTAAAAGTATTGTTGGCAAAAATTTAAGGCAAAAAAAACTCCCCCGCTAAATTTTTTTTGGGGTTTTGGGACAAGGTTCCAGAGGGAAACAAAATGTAAGAAAATTGAAAACAAAAAAAGAAAAAATTTATGTGATATAATAAGTATAATTTTATTACTTATTATTTTTTACTGAAAATTTTTTCTTTTAAATTTTTAACAATATTTTTAATTTTAATTTTTATAAAATTAATTTTTATAAAATATTAAATAAAATTTTAAAAAATAAAAAGTAAAGGGAAAAAATATATATATTTTTTATATGTTAAGTAAAATATATATAATATAAGTTTTATATAAATTTTTTTTTTTTATAAAAAAAATTTTTAAATAAATTTAAAATATATATATATATATATAAATATATATTTAAATAAAAATATATATATATATAATTTTTAATATATATATATAAAATATATATATTTATATATAAAAAAATATATATTTATATAAATATATTTATATAAATATAGGGTGTTCTTGGCTTTTTCCCCAATTCCCCCTCCAATCCCCTTTTTTAACAAATGGGGGTTAAAAACCCCTTGAAACCCAATTTTAAGGAAAATTTTTCCCCAAAAAATTTTAATTTTTTTTCCCCCCCGTTTAATTTTTGGAGGGAATTTAAAATTTACATACAAAGCCCCTCAAACTCCAAAGTTTTGAAAAAAAAAATCAATTGAATTTTAATAAAAATATAATGTATTTTCTAAAATAAAAAAAATTTTTTTTAATTTGGTGTAGTTTAAATTTTCTGGGAAAAATTTAAAATTTAAAATAATTAATAAAACAATTTAAAATGGGAAAAATTTTTAGTTTAAATTTAAATTTTAAATTTCTCCCCTGCATTTTTAAAAAATTGATAGCTAATTTTTTTGTTTAATTTTTTAAAAAAATTTTTTTTCAAAAAAAAATTTAAAATTAATTTTTTTTTATTCATTTTTTTTAAAAAATTGAAAAAAATTTTGGGGGTTTTTACCTCCCCTGAAGAACTATTTAAATTTTTCCTTTAAAATTTGAAAAAAGCTTTCAGGTGATTTGTTTTTTACTTCCCAAAAAAAATTTTCCATTCCCCCTTTGATTACTGGGGAAAAAAATTTTAGCGTTACCCAAATTTTTTCCCCCCCATTCTGAAAAAAATTGATTAAAATTTTTTTACCTTTTTTAAAAATTTTAACCCCCAAAATTAGTTTATTTTTGGAAGATTAACTTTTTTTTCCCCTTTTTAAAATTTAAATTTTAAAATTTTTAAAAATTTTTTTTGCTTTTTTAATGAAGGAGAATAACTTGTCTGTCTCAACACTTTATATGCCTGAAACGGAAAGGTACTTTCCATAGAAAATTCAGAGTGCAAAATAAAATTTAAAGGTTTTATTGAGATTTCGTTCTTGGCCATTCCTCACAATGTTTTTATTTTTTTCAAAGGATGATACTAGCGGTCTGGCAACCTTAATGTACATTGCTAATGAATCGGTGTTAACACCGTAACACTCTTCTTGAAAAAAAATAATAGTACAACTCAATTCTTTGAAACAAAATATACACAAATGAATTCTTTTGAAGGGTTATCGATATCTTTCGGATTATGAAAACGAAGTCTAGTCTTATACTTTTCCGAAGAAAGTAATTTTTCTCTTCTGTAGGACTAATATTATCCCGTTGCAAATAACAACCCTAGAACTCTAAAACATGTACGTCCCACGTTCTACTTGGTCAGATGCCCTGAGTTTCACGTGTACAAACTATTTCTAACTTTGATACGTCGCATCACCCTTTATTCTAGGTCAACCCTGTAACGATTCAACTATCCCATTTCTGTCTCCAACTGAGCACAAACTCGGCTCGAGGAGGCATAAACATATGAATAGGATTCGGAAATTGCCGAGCGTTCTCGAAGTCAATATCAGCGAGCTACCCAAACGAGCACACACGTGAGGGCACACGTCGTTGCGAATGGTCGTGTGAAGAGCACAATTTTGGAATTTTATTGTTTATCGCTGGAGATTTCATGTTGCATTTTCAGTCATTTTGTATTGATAATTTCTTCAAAGTAATTTAATGATCTTCGTTGATTGTTTGTTTGGCGCCGACTCAAAGTTAGTTACTCACATTAATTTAGGAGCATAGTTATTAAGACTAGAAGGTTCATAATATTTTTTGCTTTTTTCGTCGGTAAAATTTTTTGTTAAAAAGTTTTAATTTTTAATTTTTTTGTGGCTAAAATCTACTTATGCTACTAAATTATTTTGGATTACTTACCCACCTCACTTTAACTATTGACTGTTATATACTATAACTAACTGATACCAGCGACTTCGTCCGCGTTGAATTTTGTATTTCTTTGTGACGACTATTACAAACTCACTCACCCCTTTAGGGACGGAATTTCTAAGAATAATGAAACACGTATTTCTTTATTTGTAACGACAAAGACCTCAAGTACTAATTTTTATGACCTTAGCTTAAAAACTAATGGAACCGTCATACAAACTTTCACCCCCCCCTCTTTTCACCCCATTTATAAAAAAACCACTGAGACATGTATTTCTTTATCCCTTACAAAAACCTCAAATACCATCATTAGATAAACTCCGGGCCTCTATTATGTTGTAGTGTCATCTGAAGTACATACGTGTATCAAGTTTGAACAGAATCGGTTCACAGGTATAAAGTCATTGAATCAACCTTTTCGGGGTATATGTTTTTTTCAAATTCAAATGGGACCAACTTCGTAGCATACACTGAAAAAAATCATTTCAATCGGATAACCCAGTAGAAGTAAAAATTCAGTGGGTGAACCATTGATCATCTCCCATTTTCCTACCCTTTGGAGTGTTTTTTTATCAAATCCAAATGGGACCTACTTACTACTCTGTAAAAAGTTATGTGTGGTCACACATAAAAAAAAAATACGCGTCGAATAGAAAAGGAAAAGTAAGTTAGAACCTTGTGTTACGATTTCAGTGAATCAATTTTATTTTTGCGATATTATAAGTTAATACGTTTGTACAAACGTTTCATGGCAAGAAGGAAAACCAATGACTGAAAAAGTTACTGAAATGAATCCAGCTCAACTCAACAACAACAACGCAGGGTAGTAACATTCAAATATGTTTTGTAGGGTGTTAATGTTACTGAGATTTGCCTAATGATATGGGCTTGTATTGAATAACTTTGGCTGTTAATTATCAGTTCTTCAACATTTCTCCCATCTTGTACTGAAACTGATTTATTACCTCTCATCGCAGTTCGTGTTTGGAAAGATATATTGTTTTATGATTTCAAATACTGTTGTTATTATAATTATTTGTTTAACTCATGAAGATTATGAATTGCATCGACAATATTAGACAGTTATACAAGTTTTTAGCTTGATTTTGATAGAAATTATCAGAACATGGCTTATCATCTAACTGTCAAATAATTAACGAGTCCTGAAATGTCGCGATCGCTACGAAGCGCCACTGTCATCCACATAGTCAGTATCAGATCTATATTTCACCTTAAGACGTGAAACTTAGCTCTGCAAATATTTCAACGATTATTTATGAATTGATTTTAATATTGCGACAGTTGCTCTCGTTCGGTCTTTTTCCTGAACTCAAGCGACTGTGAAAACGGTGTAACAGTTCATTTGCGCCACCCTGTATACCGTAGGCAATGGCATTGGCAATAGCGATTCTGGCCGGTCTCGAGGCAGACGAAAAAGCTATCGTACCTCGCTCGAGTAACTTTTTTTCGTTTTGGGTGTGGTATGGACGTGAGGGTTCGGAAGAAATTTCGGGAAACAATAGCAATACCTTTCGACGTCTTTACATGTTCCATGTGGGCTGATTTTGTTTTCGGAAAAACCTCATAACATCTAGGGTCAGTAATATCAACATTTATTGAGTTGGCGATAGCTGACACTGATTTCCACAAGTTTTTTGTACCACCTCGTTACGTGCCATTCACAAGGCACCACCTGAGCAGTTGTCTTTTTACAACGGGCTATTTTGACAAACCACGGCAGACATCTTGTGCAAAATAGAGAAATACCTCAACACAGAAGCCGCAGCCTCAATTTTCTGCGAGTGGTGTGTAAGAAAATTTCTTATCGTTAGAAAAACGGCATGGCACTTCACCCGGCAGTGGGATAGGTATAATATTATAGAGTATTCTGGGACCCTCAGTGAGTACACGTTCGATTTTTCTCCCTCAAAGCGCGAAAGAAAAAAAAAAGAGGGCTAAACCCGGACAAATCAGCTTTACACTTCACCAAGTTACCTATTCCTCAGAAAGTATATGTTTTTGTAAATTTAGTAATTCTTGAGAACTCAGTGTGATCTAAAAACAGCTGTTTCTAGATAATTCCAAGAGTACCTTGTATTTTTCATGTGGTATCTCGTACGTTTATTTATCAGCCCAGTCACTGAGTAGGGTACAAATATATATATAAATATATATATATATATATATATATATATATATATATATATATATATATATATATATATATATATTTGATTTATATCGATACCTTTCGAGTCGTAAGTCGAGACTGTGCAAATCTGAATTTCATTTGATCATCGATAATTTTTAATTTTTTTATTATTCCCATATAAAATTTTTGTAATACACTTCATTTGACTATTGGTATTTTCCATTCCGAACTGTTCTGTGTTCCATTTTCTCCTACCCGTTGAAATTTTCTAATGGCGCCCAAAAAAAATTGCTTGAGTTTGAACACTTGAAACTCAAAAGAAACAAAAAAAAAACCCACGGCCCCGCTTTTTCCCCAACGAAGAAAGGAGTTGTCAGGCAGGTATGTTGCACTAAAGGTGGACAGCTTTCCAAGAAAGCGTTACAACGGGCATACTGTAACAATTCGAAATGGGTTGATATACCGCTCGGTCGCGTTCCTGAGCTTAAGTACCTGGGAAACCAACAATTTTGCAACAATGCAAAATGATGGTTAATAACTCCGATTCCAACCCGGATCTTCTCACAGGGCTGTGATGTACCATGCGATTCATCAATCTCCTGGCAATGGGTCTTCTCACTCAAGAACAGAGAGATATAAATATTACGATTGATAATCTAGATGAGATACTTTGGATAATTCCAAACTCTGAAACACCTGCAAGGGTCAAAAATGTGACCACAGCCTAGGGCATAACTTCCAATTCCGGTATACTCATCAATTACCGAAGAAACAATTACCTTGATTTGTTGAAAATATAAACAGGATGTTCATAAAATCAGATGTGGAATCATCTGCGACTGAAAGATAAACTTTAGTCACTATCTTCCATCGTCAAGATAACCTCTTGTGGGGTATTCATGTTGAAAAGGGAAACATTCTCAATTGAATATTGATAGAAATATTTTTCTGTGAATTGAAAAATCTTTCTATCAATATTCAATTGAGAATGTTTCCCTTTTAAACAATTACCCTAATAGAATAAATATCCATATAACTATCATTATTTATGGATGCATCATCCGGAGGGAATAATAAACAGCTGTTTTTGATGAAATATTTACACTCTACCTCTGATTCATTGCCGCAGCTCAATCACAATTGAATTACATCGAAAAGGATTTGTAGATTGTATGGGGGTCGATATGGCTGTTCAGCATCTCTGTACCTAGACCTATAAGATCTCTTATCTATCCGAAGCCCAGGATTCCGAGACTCCTCAAGAAGTTCATCGTATGAGGGCGTTATAGAAACCCCTTCGAAGAACTTTAGCCTTTGGAAAACAGTGCTTGGCAGTCGGAAAGCAGGTGTTCTGCAGTTTCAGTGAAGTTCTCGCAGTAACGGCACAGTTCACTGTCTGATTTGTCCATTCCTTTGAGGTGATACCTCAGAGGACAATGTCCAGTGAGCAGTCCCATTACCACTTCCACGTATTTCTTATCCAACTCGAGAAACTCAGCTTTCCTTGGCGATGGGCTCAGAAGCCTTTTCGCTTGTCTTTGTCCTGGAACCCGATTGTTCGTAGCCAATTGTCTTAGGAAGAGTTCGCAGTCCCAAGACAGTCTAGACTCACAAGTATGCGACTTCACAGCCTCAAATGCTGCTTGCTCATCTGATAGGATATAGATCAGTGCCCCCTGAAGCCTCTTCCAAAGCATTCTTGGCCGCAAATTTCTATAGCATTGATTTCTTCTTGAAAAATATTTGGGGCTTTGCCTAGAGGTTTTGAGAGCCTAAAACTAGGATCCGTTACGAAAAGGATTAACTCCGAGCCAAACAAAATTAAACTAGGGCTCCACAAGCACTATAAACTGAAACTTATATGCAAAAAATGTAGAATATGTACAGAACGAGAAAACTGAACTCATTTCAACAATGATAAAGGGAACTTACGTATACCCCACCACTACTGCAACCACTTTCACAATAAATCAACAATTTGTGTTAATCAGAACGGTTTAATTTTTTTATCAGCTTCGGACTCTCCATAACTGAAACCAACCCCTCGGGCACAAAGTGGGAACAAGCCCCAACGGAACACAACAGAAACAAGTCCTGATTATAATTCAATCCCGTATGTTATATCGTTTGGATTTATAAGACAACTAGGGTAAGAAGGCGCTATTTTTGTCCCATCCACATGAAAAATAGACGAAAAGCCTGCTTGACTTCTTGTCTCCTGGTTGAAAATAATACTACGTTTTTATTATTGTGAATTCAACTTCTTTCACCCTTCTAATTGAAACAGTCCACGAAGTCTCCAATCCATTTTGTACGGTGCAAGAAGAAATGAGCCCTTTCTTTTACTTGGTTTTGCAATCTCTCCAGTAGCGTTGGGTATGTACAACTATTTCCTAAACTAGGAATGGAATTAATTGCCAGACCGTGATTTAAATGAAACCCAAATAGTCAGGGGCGTACCAAAGTTACTTTCAACTTGCTTTCACCGTTCTTAGTATCGGAGCTCTAAAAAAAATGTTTCGCTACAATATTTCTGTTAAAAATAATTTTTTCTCGTGGTTATATCCATTTAGAAGTATCACAAATCCAGTGGCGTAGTTTTTTTTCAATTTTCCACAAAAAAGTGAAGGAGGCCTTGAGAATCTGAGTTCAATAATGAATTTTAGCAACACAGTAGAGCTATTGAACCTCTGTCTTTCAGAAACATCGTTCGAATCCAATACATATTTTTTTAGAAAGGTTTCCTGCTTTCAGTGAGTTATTCTGTATATAAACTTCCAAAATGATGGTATTTTTGAGTACTGAAAAAAATGATCGGCGAAAGTCCTGAAGTAGTGAGGTCAGCAATATGTACTATATGCATGAAATCTATCTTGCAGTGTGAATGAAACGTTTGTAAATTGGAAGAATTCTTCGGACACATGATACTCAACATACTGAGTATATTTCCAGAATGAAAGCACTGAAATTTCGTTTTCTTTCCCTTGTTAATAGAATAAATTCTTTTCAGATGAAAAAAATTCCCTATATCCCGATACTGTCCCAAATTTGTAATTGTACCTATAGCGTTCACCAACCAGGGTAGTGGAAATGGATGAGAAATATAACCACTAAATGTTTTATTTTCGTTTTTTCTATCTAGTTAGAGGACATCAAATATGAATCTTCAATTAGCGAATGAATGATAGGAAAAGAATATTCTGGGTTATATCCGTATATGAGTTCAGGATGATTCGAGTCTTTTTGTTTTCTACCCTATCACTTACCAGTTGCGTGATGGAGAAATCTACTACAGTCTTCAAAATTGCTTTCTTGAATGAAAATATATCGTAGTGAAAAATATACACACAGTAACATAATCTACTAATTACTTGTAGACCTGGCGTTGACAAAAGATTGTTGATGGGACCTAAAAATATAAAGAGATTAGTGCGCTGCTTGAATATATTCATCATATGTATTCATTGGATTGCAATTTTGCATTAAAAAATTTGTTTATATATGAATGCTTGTTATATTTCATTTAATTTTTTAATTTGATTCCTTATTTGAATTTCAATCAGTAAGGTTAAGTTTTCCTATATATAATGATTGTAACAAATCCTAATTGCCAACTTTTAAGATTTTTATATAGCACTGAAGAAATCCATTTTTATTTTATTATTATAAACCTTTTGTAACTGAACATATTTCTTGGTTTACCTATTGAACAATCATTTTGATTATTTCTTCAATACTTTTGTATTATTTTTGTAAATAAAGGGGAAGAAGCAATGTAAAAATTGTTTTAATGGAATCAAGAGATGATGGACATCATTCTCCATCGATAAACCGAGATGCCTTCAGGTATAATGGAACTAGCGATAAAGTTACTGAGTCGGAGAATCCGTAGAAGAAGAATTGAAGGGAATTATACCTGAGAAGTTGCCGCACCACATAGTACCAACTTTTTCAATGAAAGGGGATCTTGTAATGGGCTTACAAAAAAATTGTTTCACCTTTTACGTGAAACATGAATGATATTTATTCAAAATGAAATCGGTTATGCGTTTTCAATGGACAATTTTCCTTCATTTTGAAGTGACTATGGATTGGTCTGCGCGATGACGTAAACTAACCTAACTTTTCTCAAATTATTTTTTTGTGGCTCACAAAAAGTTCGTTTTACTTGTGATGTGAAACGTGAATGATATTTATTCGAAATGATTTAAATTATGCGTGTTCAAAAGACCATTTTTCTTGATTTTGTATAAAAAGGATAATTTTAGTTGTTTAGATAGATCTCCGACTTGTGCGCCTGCTTAATATTCATACCTCAATTGTTATTTCAGTTTGTATGAATGCCATCATATTCATCACTTGTTAATTGATAATTGTTACTTGATAATTGTTGATTGGAGCTGCATAAATCATTGCTAGATGTGTTTTTCTAACAATTAATTAACATGTACCCGCAATTTCGAGGATATAACTTTGAAGTGGCAGGTTATAATAGCCACGAAGTGATCGGTCATTTCAGGGGGCGATTGTAATTTTTAGGTTATAACTTTGAAGTGGTGAGTCATGGGCCTGCGACGTGGGTTCCACTTTCTAGTGGTGGAAAAGTTAATAATTCAGTTCCACTGGCCACTTCATGATGAGAGGAGCTTCAGAATGGTATATTTTCAGTTTCTGTCACTTCAAAGTTATATATTCCAAAAGTCGCCATATTTACAGGGATATGCTGGGTTGCCATCAAACGTAGATATTTAATACGTGAGAATTGGTTTCTAGTAACGAAGGTTGATAAAAAAAATTGAGAGATTTAAGTTTATGTTTTCAGAGGCCAGTTATTCATAAAATTATGTTTTCCTTAAATAAAGAGAAGTCAGATGGCGCGTGTTCACAATCGAGCTTTAACACCCATATTTCAAAGTAAACTTTCAATCGTTTTAATTGTATCCCGATCAGAAGTATCCAAATTCAATATACTTACTTCCGCGTTTGTATGTTATATATTCTAATACGTATAGTCGATCGAGTGTTAGAAATGAATCAGGCAAAATATAAGAATGAATTTACTATAAAATATGTTGCTGGGCAGAGATCGAGCTACATATCATGTACACAAGCGCAGTCAGTTGGATTCAAGATGTCGAGTGTTGGCGTGATCCACATTATTGCCAGGTGACCACAAAGTGTTTGGAATGTGGCTATCTAAGATCCAGGAACGTATTCGAAACGTTGCAGCCACCAAAAAAAAGTGTTCACTATATTGGTAGCCGCCACGTGATAGAACCGTGTATATTACGTGGCAGTGGTTGTGGCTCAAAGTTTTCCAGAATCGTGGCCGCTATGTTCCGTCCACCAAAAATGCTACTTGGGATTACGATCGAATCGTAAATGTGATTGATACAGGCGAGTACCATGTTGGGATTTTTCGTGATCTCGATAGAGTATTCGACGGTGTCGATCATGTTATCTTACTAGAAAAGCCTCAGATACATGGAATAAAGGGCATTCTCCACCAATGGCCGTATATCTTCCTTGATTCAGGAAGACAAATGGTGTTATCAACTATATGATCCTATCAAAAGTAATTCAAACCATTTTATCCAATACACCAAATTTCTCCATCGATATCTTTTTTTGGGGGAAGGGGGGACCGCTTGACACCAGAGCATGTGGCCAGTAGGTCTATCGGCTCTGATAGTGTCGGGCGCTACTCCAACTAAAACCCACTATGCCCTTTCCTATATCTGGAACTATTTAATGAACATTAGATCAGGTTTAGGCAGCGTCACATCTATTCATTTGCTAATTATCTTTCCCTCATTTGATGTTGATTTTCTTTCGACTCCTTCTGTTTCATTATGTTCCCAATGAAAGCTGCAGTTTTTTTCCAATCGTCTCTCGAGCTGAGCATGTATTCAATAATGCTTTCCGGGACAGCCTCCCTTCCTGATTCCTGTTCAAAGTGGCTTTTCTCGGGGTGCCATCTATAACAGGTGCTTATGGTATGTTTCACATCATCTTATTGTTGGCAGTAGATACACAGTTCAACGGCTAATTCATTTACTCTCAAAATGGAAGATCTGAAAGAGCTATGGCCAGTTGGACACTGGGTCAAATATATTCCATTTGCCTATGGGTGCAAGTTATCCAGGTTTCAATGTCGGGCACCAGTCTCTCAGTCCATTGGGCCGTAGAGTTAGTTTTCCATCTAACTTGCTATTCTGTAATGGTCCTGTCTCTTTCCTGGAGCTTCACGTCTTCTGTTACCGCTGCGAGGTCGTCAAGACGTCCTCTTTCTTAGACGAGCATATCTCTAGGGGGACACCGGCAATGATTCAGAGAGAATCTAAGGACACGGTCCTGTAGGCTGATATTGTACGTAGGAGCATCCTTCCTATGTTAACCGACTCCCGACACCCGCTTCTATACCGGCGTATAGAATGATCGACTGCACCACTTCGTATAGAAGCCTCCTTTTTATGTTCTTGGGCCTCGTATGTTAGGAAGTATCTTCGTAAGTGCCGTTATCTGCCTTCGTCTTTCACGCATTGTTTGCGTATATGCTCGTTGAAGATGAGCTTGTCATCCAGCCAAACTCCTAGATATTTTACGAATTTACTGGGCACAAAACGAGCGCTGCTAGTACAAAGGAGATGCCATCTCTTTTTCTGAGTCTTTTAAACGCTATGGCCTCAGTTTTGTTGGTCGCAATGTCCACTACTGTGGTGGTCATCTATCTCTCAATCTTTCTGATAGCCTGGTTAGCGTTGGACATGAATGATTCCTTTTTAGCAGCCCTTACTCCATCGATATCTGCCGGTGCTAACTCAGTAGACGCGGGTAATGATATGGCTGGGGAGAGTCGGGGAAATAAATACCCCACATCTGACCAACCAATTGATATGCCCGGACTACGGGGTGTTATAAATTAACACACCACACCTGTAATACCCGACATTATTCGTTATATTGCGAAAAACAGTATCGAGAGCATCGACTATCTGAAGACGGTCGAACCGAAACTATGTCTCTGGAGCGGCTACAGGACAAATTTCATTCCTCTCAAATACTGGAGCTTTGGGTTGTTTATTCAGGAAGTAGTACCTTTCGGAATGATTCGAAAATTATTCATAGAAAAATAGGAATGCACTCATAAAATGTTAAGAATGTACATATATATTTAGTAAAAGTTGACACAATTATTTCATATGTTCTATAGACGAGTAATATGAAACAATATTCATAGAATCAAATAGATGGTAGTTTATTGACAGTTAATTTTACAGTTGGCTACAAAATCGAAATAGATCTACTAAAATCAATCTTGACATCACTTGCCACAACCGGCTAGAAATAATTATTTCTGAAATCTTTGTTAACGTGAAAATTATGGAGATACAGTAGAGACTCATTAGAATTATACAAACTTCAATTTGCCTCACATAATTTACAGAAAGATACTTATGACTTACCAGGTTTCAAACTTATTTACTTGAGTAGATTTTTAAATGACAATTAGTTTTAATTTTAATATTAGGTTGATTTACTCTCGCGGCAATTGTTTATTTTATTTCATTCGCCTGGTCTATTAGGGTAGCGTATATGGATACGGTTTACTATGAGGTCACGAACTATCGAATTGAGGTTTTTCCGTTGACTTTCGCGTTCTTGTAGCGGTGATAAAAAAAAGGTAAATTTTGGAAAAATGCTGGGTTTTTTGTGACTTCACTTGGAGCGATCATTACTTGGTGTAAATGGATTTCAATCTTCCGTTCACTACTTGAGGCTTATACTTGTACACTTCTCATCGGAATTTTTACGATACTGTGATTCGACGGACTTCTTAACCTCACTTTTGAGAGGAACATATTACCGGAGTAACGACTATGATATGACTGTCTTTTTGATGGCTCGCGCTTTATGCTTTTAAACTATTCAACCCTACCCACGAGGCCTTCGCGGAGTAACGATTCCCACACTCGTTATCTCTAACTTGTCCGCAGCTCAATAATTAATAGTTTTGTTTTTGTCATCAAAAATATATAAAACATAATTTTATGCTTTTTCGGGGAAGAGTTATATTTAATGGGCTGTCATACTCGGTGAATTTATAGCGCGTTCTGTCGGTACAATTACATCAAAAGCGTTCTATGATATCCCATATCGCGAGGCGATGTCAACAAATTGGAATTAATACTCTTGTTTACCATCGTTGATTTTTCCTAGATGAGTTATTTATGACTCCGGTGTACATGGGTTATTTCTTGATAGTGATTTTTAGGTGCATTAAATTGTCTTTCAATAACGACGTATGGTTTAACGAGCGTATGCTTATCAGCTCTTTCGTGCGGAGGAATTCTGCTTTTATTATCTCTCCTAATGAATTGGTTTTTGTCGCTATCAAGTTCATATTAAAGAATATTGTGTTGCTTTTTCAGACATGAGAGTTTTTCTGTAATTACGGGGCTTAACAGTAAATAACGTCACCGGGATGTATAACGAGGCGCGAAAAATTTCGTAATCATATGGCATATGGTATGAGGTTGGAAATTTCAATTCACTGTGTTCCAAATTCCATATCTCTGATACCAGATAATTGGTAAATTCAGTGGACCAATTTCTATTTTCCCAACTGTGACTGTGTGTGATTATTCCAAGGGGGTTTCCAACCACTAGAGGCTGAGTTGACTATTCTGTGACATCGAAACAGTATCTTCCCAGGGCAGAAGATCACCAGTTTATGATTGAAATTTTTTTGGTTGGTAAAAACTCAAAACCAGACGAAGAACAATCCACAAATACGCAATTAGGTCAGCTCCTAAATCCTCAGAATTCCACAACCTCAGCAGACAATATAATGTATTGTATATTAAGTTTTTTCTATATAAATGAGTAGCCTTTTTTATGATTACGATTGTTCTCAATAAATCTTACTTATTACACACTTTTTGCAGTTGTCCTGGACGGATTGCTCGGAACATGTACATGAGAGAATTATTGCGGCAATGTTGCCAACATAATACTTCAGTTTTCCTTTGATTTGTTGAAGTATTTATGTGAATTCAAATATTTGAAAAAGTTCTTTGACATCCACCATCTTTGAATTATGTATGTAGAATAACCAAAAATCACCTAAATATTCTCGATACACTTCAGAAATGGGTCATAAAAATCATACTAGAAAAAAAAATTGATAAAAAAGTTTTTTAGAAACGAGCTTTCATTCGAATGCACTGAAAAGGAAAAAATTATTGCTTTGGATGCGTCACATAGGTTATGCCGTGAGTTATAGATACAAAAGCTTGTCGCGCAAAGTTTTCAGTTAAAAATTCACCTACGTCACACATCCAAAGCAATTATTTTTCACTTCTCAGTGCTTTTGAATAAAAGCTTGTCTTTAAAAAGTTTTTTAATAATTATTTTATTTTGTGCTTTTTAGTACTCAAGTACGCCTTGATCTATGCATTTTTGTTAAAGCATCGTTATTATGAAGCCTTTTTTCCTGTAAGTTCTGAGCTATCTAGTCCTCCAAGAAGGAGGCCATATGAAGAATAACTCATCCGCCATCTTGCAGTTGCCATCTTCAATTTATGAATTTTAACTAAAAATCAATAATCTTCGACTAAATTCATAACTTCCGACCCCAAAAATACCAACATACCAATTTTGAATCGAATCGGGCCATAATTACAAAACTCGTCCGTCATCTCGAATTCGTGAAGTTTGATAGAAAATTCAAACTCTCCGATCCCGAAAACCCCCACATACTAATTTTGAATAGAATCGGACCATAAACACAGAGATCATTGGCCATCTTGGAGCCGCCATTTTGATTCTATGAATTTTAAAGAAAAATTAATTATCTTCGACTTTGAAAACCCCCACATACTAATTTTGAGCAGAATCGGACCAGAAACACACAGATAATCGGCCATCTTAGAGTCGCCATTTTTATTTTATGGATTTTGAAGAAAAAATCATAATCGTCGACCTTGAAAACCCCCACATACCAATTTTGAATCGAATCGGATCATAAACCTAAATCTCGTCCGCCATCTTGGAACGCCATTTTGTTTTTTTCTCTGTTCAAAATTTCAAGGGCCGCCATTTCAATTCCAGAAAATTCATTATCTGCGACTTCGAAAACCCCCACTTACAAATTTTCAATAGAATCAGACCATAATCACAAAACTTTTCCGCCATTTTGGAGACACCATCTTGAATTCATAAATTTTGACAAACAATCCATCATTTTCGACTCCGGAAAACCCCCATATACCAATTTGGAATCGAAACTTGCCCGCCATCTTGGAGCCGTCATCTCGAATTTTCTAATTTTGACAAGGAATTTATAATCCCCGACTCCGAAAACCCCCATATTCCAATTTTGAATCAAATTGGACCATAATCACAAAACTCGTCGCCATCTTGGAGCCGCCATCCTGAATTTATGAATTTTGACAAAAAAAACATAATCTCCGACTCCAAAAACCCTCACTTACAATTTTGAATCAATTGGTAGTGAGAGTTTTTGGAGTCGGAGATTATGTTTCTTCAACTACAAATAACTATAATAACTACAAATCTCGTCCGCCATTTTGTTTTTTTCTGCAACAAAAATTTCATAATGCGTTGTCACCGGGGATAGGATGTCGGCAAGTTCTCCATAAATGGATTACAAATTTTGAACTGGAAAGAATAACAGAACGAACGAATGACATACTGACATACGAACAAAGCAAGTTAACTGAAAGCTTGTGAAAAAAGGGATAATCCCAGTGACGATTTTTACAGGGAATCAGAGTTGTTTGATATACGTTAATCTTCTGTTCTCACTCTTTTAGTATACAAGCAAACGAGTAGACCATATTTATAACACCCGAGGTACCTGAAATGCTCAAAACTATTGGACAGCTTCCAAACTATACCATAGAATCCCAATTGAAATAAAGAATCTCAACTCCTTATCACTATTTGAGCAGAAAGCTAAGAAATTGATTCATAATTAAACTAGAAAGGAGATACAAAATTTAATAAACCACAATAATATATTATGAGAGTTATCCGTATTCCAAAATCATATTCAATTGAACTCAATTATTTGACATTCTTAATTGTATGTTATTGTATTTTGATCCGTATTGTATTAGTATTATTAGAATTTTTATAACTATGAATTTTATTATTATGATTTATACATTATTAAACATTTTACATTTTATGTTATTGTATTTCAATCCGCATCTTGTTGTATTTCAATCCATATGTTATTGTATTAGTATTTTTATTAGAATTTTTATAACTGTGAATTTTATTATTATGATTTATACATTATTCAGTGCTATTTGACATCTTCATCAATATTGTATTATTAGGATTGTATTATTCTCAGTATTGTGCTCTATATCCTACCACTTTATTATCTTTTGTCGATTCTAACATATAAATTAATCATATCTTTCAAAGGAAAACTAAATGCAAAATAACCCTAGCGATCCACGCGCAGGTAAGCCTTTGTGGATATTATTATTACTATTATTATTGAATCTTGAGATTATTCCTATTGATTAAATTGGATAAAGTTCCCAATTCTATGATATGTGGCCAAATTATAATAATGTTTCCATCTTATTGCACCATTATTTTGATGGTTGTATGTACACTGTTCTTCAGAATTATCCTAACGAATCAATATTCACCGTCGAGATATGGAGAGATTTGGAGTAAATAATAAGTTATTGTTTACCATGCATTTTGCCTATAGAGTTGTTGGATTCTGAGGGATATTCATTGGTTTCATTCATATTTTCTTTAATCTGCATTATGCCTTCAGAGTAATGACATGAGAGTGAAATATTTCTTTGAAAATGTCGGTCTCAGTGCTGATATACATTTTTGGTTGTATAAAATAGAAAAATGGGGACATACCTGCATTGCCAGTTTCACAGATTAATATTATAGAACAAATGGCCAAAGACCACACAAGTTTGTGGATTGAATTGTAAAGAGCATTTGTCGAATGCGCTTGGTTATCAAATGCTAACGGGCAATATATACATGTTGCCAGTATAGCCAGTGTTATAATCCAATAAAGGACCTTGATGACCTGAAAAATCAAAAGCATGAAAACAGAGCATATTTTTGACATTTGATTCTTTCAGATAGCTCACAGAGGGTAGGATAAAGATCTCATCCTCTAAAAATGCAACTCATCATTTCTTGTACTTCCATAAAACTAATGAAATGAAAGTGTACCCTCTTCTACTAAAAGCCGAAAGGAAATTCTAAATTCTCCTTTGCCAAGTTCATATCTACAGCTCTTTTCAAATTGACCACTGAATGGCACAGGATTATAATTTCTCAACCGTATAGTCACATGTACACAGCTATATTATGATAATAATTACTTTATCCAGAATAAAATAAATATAAATGAATAAATAACTACATGCTAGAAGTGAATGAAGTAATTTAGGCATAAGTGTAAAGCACTTGTTTCACAAAAAAACGGAAAAATAGACAGATAAATAAAATGCGTGTTAATGAAGGAGATCAGGATAAATGTAAAATGTAAGCTATAAAATGTAAAATCAGAGAAAATACCACAACTAATACATGCGATCCAACGGAATAAAGTAAAAAAATTAATAAAAAAAAGATACATAAAAAAAAAAAATTGAATATTGAATAGAAAGATTTTTCTGTGAATTGAGAAATCCACGAGAAAAATGAAGTTATTCTTGTGAATATCTAACAGGAAACAACTACTTCCTTGGCTAAAGCTACGCTGGACATTGAACTACATCTGAAGAACCCTAATTCAAAAGAAAAATCTGATTTCAAAGGGTCACTCCGGAAGAAATATTTCTAACATTGTGAGATTGCTTCTAGAAAATGTGTTTCTCAAACCGGTCTTCCTGATGATCGTGGAAGCGTGAAATAGATTTTCGTCGAAAAAATGTGAATTGAAGACCTAGTGAATGCGATGCCAGTCTTGCATCGATGCAGCAAATGATTTCTGGTGAGTATTCCTCCTGGGAAAATATTTTTCTTCATCTCATTCATCTATATGAGTTCCTAACTAAGACTGGAATAGAAAATAAAATGTTGTTCCAGATTCTTCTTTTGAGCTAGGGTCTTTTCAAAATATCTATCAGATGTAGTTCAATGCCCAGAGTGGCTTTAGCCTGGGGAAGTGGTTGTTTTCTGTTAGATATTCATAAGAATTACTTTATTTTTATCGTGGATTTTTCAATTCACAGAAAAATATTTCTAATATATATTCAATTGAGAATGGTGCCCTTTTCAACATAAATACCTCACAAGGGGTTATCTTGAACGATGGAAGATAGTGACTTAAGTTAACAACTCAACAGAAGTATTTATTTATTAAAGATATGGTTCTGGATAGACATATATTTGTTTAGTTATATTATTTTTATCCAACCAATTGTATCTATCATGGTAAGTACGTTCTAGGAGTCTGTCTAAGAACGTTTTCAATTGTGATTGAAATGTTTTTATGTTGCTAATAGATTTTATACTTCAAGGGATAGTGTTGTACATTTTAGTGCCGATGTAGGAGTAGCGCCTATGTTATATTGATTTTTCATTAATAGATGCGTAAGTAGTTGGCGCCCTCTGGTTTCATACTGATGAGAGAAGTGGGGTGCTTTATCCACACTGAAATGGTATGTTATACACGTGTCGATGTAGAACAACTGGTGATTATCAATAATCTGTGATGTACCATACAGGTCATCAGTAGAATAACTACGCGGTTTTCATATTCCTTTCATATGTAGAAACAACGCTAGTTGTTGATAAGCTTTCATATTACCTACGTTCATATTATTTTTGATTATTAGAATCAGTTTGTAAACTCACCATTGGCATATGGTAATCAAATTTGGAGTTTGATTTCATATCATGAACGAAGTATCCACACATCATACCTATCAGGTATGGTCCATATCTTGTATGTGTTACGAAATAGTACGTAGTGAGATATTCTCTCGGTGTGGTGCTGAAAATTAAAAGAAAAATCAATATGCATTATCAATATTGAGAGAATACAGATTTTTTCGAAAACAAAATCTTGATATTTGTAAATTCTTCAACCTAATTATTTCGAAAAACATATTTTTAAACAATATGAGAGCAGATAACACTTCAATATTGATTGTCATTTCAGTAAATGTTGTCATGTTTTATATTCGAACAAATATGTCATAGGAGTCGGCAGTAAATTGGGTATAACAGACTTCCAAGAGAAATATGCCACTGTGCTGCAAATCAGAATAAAAGTAGCAGAAATTGCGACAAAACATTTTTCGAAAAAAATAGCGACAGTAAAATATCAATCATATACAATTCATATTAATATTCATTCACCAAAAAGTAACAAGTAAAAATTAATTACAAGAATGGAATAAAAAGTACAATATGGTAAATAAATACATACTACTCATCAAGGCAAGCCTTGGTAGCGATAGTAAAACAAGCTTAATAACAAAAATGTTAGAAATATATAAAATAACACTAAAAATGATATCAAATCAGGATACAAAGAGGATGATGATGAGCAAAATGTCGAAAGTGTGGAAGATTTCATTGACTTCTGAGACCTAGTCATAGTAGGCAAATCACCGAAAAGTTAAAATTGTCTACATAGTCAATGGGTCTTTATATTAAGATTAATGAATAAATAAATTGGGAAAAGTTGTGTTGGAAAATATGAAAAGTGCAGGAAGAATTTGTAGGGTGATGATTTTTATGTATATGCGAATGAGCATCTTGTGTCAACAGTTTGCTATTGTTTCTTTTGTAACCGACGAAACCAAAAAAAAAGGAGGTTCTCTAGTCGACGCGTATATATTTTTTTATGTATGACCACGCATAACTTTTTACTGAGACGTCCGATTCCAATAATTGTTTTTTCAGTGGATAGGGTGTACTTCGAAGTTGGTCCCATTCGAATTTAAGAGATGAAATCCACCCCTGAGGGCAGCAAAATGGAGGATATTAATCACTCACCCTCTGAATTCTGGTCCGTTAACCGATTCTATTGGGCATAACTTTGTACTTGGTTCTTCGATTTGGATGATTCTTTTTTTATTAGATAGGGTATACCTCAAAGTTGATCATATTTGGATTTCGAATGGAACTATCCACCCTCACGGGTAGAAAAATAGGGGATAATTGATTTTTCACTTGTGAACATTGGCACACATATGTAGTTGACAATGACACATCGCTATTGTCATTATTTTTGTTCTCCTACATCCGTCACAATCATTATATTCTATGAGAGGATGGAATGATATACAAAGTAATGAAGTAAACTAACCAGAAGAACAAAAATAATTTATATTACAACAAATAGTAAAAGTAGATAATCATATTATTTAACTGGTGATAGTTGAAGTAAGTGGGTAAGTATTTGGAAGTAATAAATAAACAAGTAGGTAGTATGTAGTAGATTTCAGCCACAAAAAATTTAAACAAATTAAAACTTTTCAACAAAAAATTGAACCGACGAAATACGGAACTGAAAAGTAAAAAATAAAATAAACTTTTTTAGTCTCAATAACTAAGCTCCTAAACTGATATAAGAAACTAATTTTGAGTCGGCGCCAAACGAACAATCAACGAAGATCATTGAATTACTTCAAAAAAATTATCAGAATGTCACCGCGCAACTCGATGCCATCATTTTACGCCTCACCTAATTCATTTGCTTGTTTGTTTGGCGCCGACTCAAAATTAGTTACTTACATTAGTTTAGGAGCTTAGTTATTGAGACTAAAAAGGTTTATTTTATTTTTACAAGCTGTTATTTAGTTTCACCTGTCCCGATGTTTGTCATCAAATCTTGCAAGCTAAATTTGACCCACTTCTAGTTGTTCGATTAACGTGAAATATGGCAGGTGTTCATAGTTCCCGTGACAATGCATTATGCATTTGTTAGCGTAAAAAAACAAAATGGCGGCTCCAAGATGGCGGACCAGATTTGTGTTTATGGTCCGATTCGATTCAAAATTGGTATTTGAATAGAAGCTTGTTTTCAAAAAGGTTTTTTCTATTGATTATTTTTCACTTTTTAGTTCCGTATTTCGTCGGTTTGATTTTTTGTTAAAAAGTTTTTATTTCCATCTTTTGTATGAATTTTTCATGTCGATATATTGATGAATGACAAGGCGTGAATGGTAGCTCATCCATTTTTGTATTTTTGATTTGAATAAATTACGAGAATTGAATTGTTTCATTTCATGAGGGATCAAGCTATATAATTTTTTTTTTCCAGTCTTGGTATAACGGAGGAATTATTTCTATAACGTGTGCTGTAATTGTGGTTTATTGCTATCAATGTATTTCTGTGGGTATGTCGCCGCTGATAGAAAATATAACTATTGGACGTCAAATAACTTCGATTCATCGAATAGTTCATTTGTGGGGTAGGTATATATATGACTTTTTACATATAATCTTAATGATCCACTTTTGTATTTTTCCAAGTTTTTTCGAAGTTGTTTGTTGCCGCTCCCCAAGCTAAGATTCCATAGTTCAAGTTCAACTGAATTATAATATAGTGTTCAGAATATTTGATGAATATTTAAATTTTGATAATGAACTGCGTAATTTTTTCATCACGAAGGTTTGTTCCATTTCAAATTGCAGTCTATAAATACTCCCAAATATTTAATATTTCGGACCATCGATACCGTTTGATTGTCACTTATTTGAAGAGAGTCATAGTATTCTGGTAAGTTCTTCGAGTATCACGTGAAGGGCATGAAGTGGGTTTTGTCGATGTTCATTGTTGAAAGTTGGTTCTTGAACCATTCTTCCATTAATATTTACTACCGCTGTACACGACGATTCCAAATCAAAGATTAAAATTCTGTATTTCGTGTAAAATTTTTGTATATTTAAGCAAAGCGCTTTTGGCCTACGGCCATCTTCAGTGCTTATTTAAATTTTAATGATATAAATATGATGTACAGATATAAAAAATTGTTCAGTCCCTGCCGATGAGAATAAAGAATCATTTTGATTAAGTAAAAACTTGTGAGAATTCTCACATGTGATGTATTTTCCTGGTTCTCAGAATCACATTTGAAATGTTCAAAACAATGAAAATTTCCTAACTCAGGTCTATTTCAACATTGTTCAAAGTTTGAAAATTATTTTGGTAAGACAGCGTACTGTCAAGTGTCACGTTCTGTGCGATGTTGCCAGATTTACAAGTTTACGGTTATGTTGATTTGTTGAAAATATAAACAGGATGTTCATAAAATTAGATGTGGAATCATCTGCAACTGAAAGATAAACTTTAGTCACTATCTTCCATCGTTATGGTTATGGTTAATGACATCAATTAAAATTTTAAAAATTATAAAATGGAAAAATTATGAGTAGAGTAGAGTAGAGTATATTCATTCAACTACACTACAAATACATGTTTGTAGCACGTCATAAAAAAAACGACAATACGGTAGAGCAGAAAATTGTTGAAATAAAAAATATTGGTGAAATATAAAAGGTAATACATTGTTAAAATATATAATAATAATGCATCACGTATAGTGTAAAAATATTGTAAATTATTGTAAAAATGGTGCTGAAGTGTGGTAAATAGATAAAAAAAAACATAAAAAAGTGAACATAAGAATGGAAATTAGGCGAGACGAATTCTATTCCCTACACAGTCTGAAATGTCCAATGTATTCCTCTGTGGAATAAAAGCAATGCGTCAAAAATAAATTTTTTATCCTTATTTTGAATAAGTTTAAACTTAATGATTTCAATTCTGGTGGTAGTATATCGTAGAGATAATAATTCAGTGAATTTCTCTTAGATTTGGTCGGGCGGAACCTGTTTGGTCTCAGGTTATCTGCTTGTCTAGAACCATAGCTGTGTATATCAGATTAGTGAGCATCGAGGAGTTTTTGAGAATCTCTATCGGAACTTGAAAAATATACAAACACGGCAAGGGCATTATTCTGTGCTTAATAAACAAAGGTTGGCAGTGTTTCCAGATAGCTTACACTGGATGAGATCCTGACAGCTTTTTTCTGTAAACGAAAAATTGAGAGAGAATCAGGCGAACCACCCCAAAGAATAGTAGCGTAACTGATGTGCGAATGAAATAACGGAAAATATGTTGTTCTGAGTGCATCAAAATTGATTACAGTTTGAAGTTGTCGTAGGACAAACAGAGCACTGCTGAGTTTGCTTTTCAATTTGGTAATATGAGGTTTCCATGATAGATCACTATCCAGAGTTACTCCTAGTAAATTTGCAGAATGAGTTTCTGTGGCATTCGTGGACGAAAGATAAAGATATTGCGATTTATCGTTGTTCAGTTTGAGTTTATTGGCTACGAACCAATTTCCAGATTTATTAGCTAATTCTTCATGAGTTCTGTACAGCTCCGACCTCAGTTTTCCAGAATGTAAGCAGTATGGCTTGTATGGTTGATAGAAATGTCGAGAGGAACTAGATAGTGAATTTTGAGTTTTGTTGCGAATCAGGCGCAATAGAAAAATCATAAGAGATTTGAAAAGCATACATATTTGTATTGAATGTGTTGTGTGACAGATGCAAACCTGGGGTTGGTGCGCGGAAGAAGAAAAACTGCTGGAGAAGAAGAATTAATTAAATTTAATAATAAAAGTGAACTGGTGGAAGGACTTTCAAACTCCTTGAGTAATATAAGGTTGGGTAGGCAAAGTCAATATTTTGATAATAAATTGGTGGAAAGACTTTTAAACTCCTTAATGCATATACGGTTGGCTCAAGGAGGCTCTTCTTGAGAAGAGGAAATTTAGTGAGAGAAAAAAGGGTCTTATCGAAGAAACCCTTGATCCATACAAGGCATTGCAATGTGAACCTCGAATTAGAAGGGGAGGAGTGTTTCAAAAAAGGTGGAAATACTTTCGAACTCCTTATTCCATATAAGTTGGCTTGAAGTTCTAGAGAAGTTGAAAATAGTGAGAGGTGGATGGTTTTCATGAAATCCTTGATCCATAAGGTTTAAGACGAAGAATATGGAGTAAGGAAGTAGTGGATGGAAATACTCAGAGCCCTTATTCCATATAAGGGATAATGAGGAATTCCACCCAGAAGAAGAAAGGAGTAACAACCATGGATGTGGAAATCCCTGGATCCATTCGAGGAGAAAGCCAACACCAATGGCTGTCCTCGAGAAGGAAGGTGAAAGAAGAAGAGAAAAGTGAAAGACAACCTCAGTCGCCTCTTACGACTAACGGATGTGGTTGGGGTGCTATTCTATGCCCGGACACCTCACGGGTGGACTTATTTAATCTGTGATGTAATGGTACGAAATTCCTAATTAGGTTGACTTTAGTGTTGAGACAAAATCTGTTATTCAAGCATTCTCCATTTATCTCTAGATCTCCATCAAAGTCTAATTTTGTGTTTTTCCTGGAGTTCAAGTTATGCAAAATTGTACTATTGGTTTCTGGATTGAAGGATTGATTATTATATTTTAAGTGAAAACCAAAAGTTGAATCATTGGGCCTATTGGTGTGTTCTTCAATTCTAGTTTTGAGAGTCTGAAAGTTCTTCCAACATACGTGGCTTTGCAATCGTTACAGGACAATTTGTAAATAACACTTTTGTTTAAGGTATTGATTTTATCTTTGGAGTTTATCAAATTTTGACCTAGTGAATTGGTGTTTCTGTATGGAATGTTTGAATTGGTAATTTGTTTTGTGAATACTCTAGCCATTTTGGTTGATATGTTGTTGTTGATAAAAGAATGGAAATATAATTTTTTTCCTTGGTATATTGGGGTAGATTTGTTCTTGAATCTGATTGAGTTTAATTTCGTTAATGAGTTCTTCAATCATTGTATGATTATATCCATTATTGTGAGCTATCTGTTTCAATTATGTTGAGTTCTTTTTTGTAATTTTGTTTGGGAAGAGAAAAATTCATTGAACGGTAAATGTAACAATTGAAAGCAGCCTCTTCATGTTGACGAGGGCGGTTGGAGGAATATGGAATAATATGATCAGTTTGGGTTGATTTTCTGTATATACTGAAATCTAATTTGTTATCAACTCTAGTCAATGTCAAGTCTAAGAAGTTGATTTGGTTGTTCTTTTCTATTTCAAGGTTGAATTCAATGTTGGGGTGTAAATGGTTTATTTTATCCAAAATTTGGTTGACAGTTTCTTCTGAGCCTTTTATGATGATGATTACCTAGTTTTCATAAGAGGCTCAGGAAAAACTGATAACCAAATTTTTTATAAAATAAACCATTTACACCCCAACGTTGAATTCACCCTTGAAATAGAAAAGAAAAAACAAATCAAATTTTAAATAATTTGAACTATAGGAATAACACAAGATTAGACTTTTATGAAGATCTAGAAATAAATAGAGAATGCTTGAATAACAGATTTTGTCTTAACACTGAAGTCAACCTGAATAGGAATTTTGTACCATTACATCACAGATTAAGTAAGTCCACCCGTGAGGTGTCCGGGCAAAGAATAGCACCCCCAACCACATCCGTTAGTCGTAAGAGGCGACTGAGGTTGTCTTTTCCTCTTGTTTTTTTAACTTCCTTCTCGAGGACAGCTATTGGTGTTGGCTTTCTCCTCGAATGAATCTAGGGATTCCCACATCCATGGTTGTTACTCATTTCTTCTTCTAGGTGGAATTCCTCATTACCCCTTATATGGGATAAGGGCTCTGAATATTTCCATCCACTACTTCCTTACTTCATATTCTTCTTCTAACTTCAGGCTCTCATCGAAATGCCTTGTATGGATCAAGGATTTCATGAAAACCATCCACCTCTCACCATTTTCAACTTCTCTAGAACTTCAAGCCAACCTTATATAGAATAAGGAGTTTGAGGTTCACATTGAAATGCTTTTCTCATACTTCTGGAGCTATAGCTCAAAATATGGAAATTCGGAGAAGTTTTGGATTTTTTTTTTATTTTTTAGCGCCGTGGCATGGTGAAGAATTGCTCAGTGGATACTCCATACTTTCGCGTTCCAAAATCCAAAATTCCAGTTATTTCAAAATTTTTGTCAGGTCAATATTTATTGATTGGATTTTTCATATGATTGTACGTGACATGATTATGAGGGGTGTTTTATACTTGTAGTGAAATTTCAACCGAAACCCCATCAATAAAAATTTTTGATCCATTTCGTCGCAAACTTTTGATGGGTCTTTTCAGAATATATATCAGATGTAGTTCAATGTCCAGCGTGACTTTAGCCGGGGAAGTAGTTGTTTTCTATTAGACATTCACAAAAAATAACTTCATTCTCATCGTGGATTTTCCAATTCACAGAAAAATATTCCTATTCAATATTCAAATGAGAATGTTTTCCTTTTCAACAAAAAAATCTTCAAATAATGGAATTTTTTTCACTAATTATTTTTTGACCCTAATAGTTTGTGATTCAATTTTCTTTCATTTTAGGAGTTTATTTTTTCATGTTCTCAATATAATTTAACGACATCCAATCAGCAAACTTGTCAATTTTCAGCAGAATCTCTTGTTTCTGGAATAGATACTCAACATGATGAGAAACACTATGTAGAATAAGAGGGTTCACTTGATATTTCAGTTATGTAAATTAAATATTTTCACTTACTTCTTATGTGGGATAGATGGTAAGGCATACATATAAGAAACCCAGAAGCAGGTTACAGCATTCATGAAAATCAAGCAACCCATAGCGCATAAAGTCATCTTAGTCCACTTTTTCAGGAAAATCATTATTACAACAGCAACAACAAAGCATTGCATATCTACTGCTAAATACCAAGTATGGTCTTCACACTAGAAAAATATATCATTATCTAAGAGTTGAATTATGCACATATCCTTATAGTCTTTGGATTTCTTTGGCCAAACTTTGGTTTGGAGGTAACACGGAAAAGAAGGAATTCCCAAGTATTCAGTAGTTCTTAGTTGTGTTCATTCAGGTTATTAGGGCTTCATTAGCTCACAGTATTTCTTCTGTGGTAAGGGATCAATATATTCGATTATTCAGTTGATTACTCGATTCATAGTGTGGCCCCTATAGGTTTTGAGCATTCGGAATATGATATTTCATATTCAATTATTTATATTCAAATTTCTGGCTATACGCGAGATTGCTCTGTGATGTTCGTGAGAGAGAGAGAGAGAGAGAGAGAGAGAGAGAGAGAGATGTTCGTCAAATTGTGAGGGTAAGCTATCTATCCTATTCCAGAATCTTTCAAGCATCCTTGTTCACCGTTCCTACATGCCTGTTGTGTGGAGTCCGAGTTTCTTGTGATGTCATAGATGACTAGGATTATGAAGTATGAGTAGTACTATTATCTACGATATAATGCACTAGATTGTTGGTTGATCGTTAATGTAGGAGAAAAAATGTAGGTGCCAAAATTAAGCTTTGAAAAACGCATTCGTTAATGGAGAAAGTGTTGGGCAAAACTCCATCTACGAAAACACAAATCAATCTATCTGCAAAACTAGATAGCCAAGCGCATAGTTGCGGAGGCAGACTGAAGGATAGAACTCCAGACGTAACATCATACATGTGTCGAGCCCCTGTAGACTCTGGTAGTAAAAACCATATTGCATATTGCTGATAGTACCGCATTGTTTGGAAAATCACACAAGCTCGATTTCGATAGCTCTTTACATCACTGACAGCCACTAGGGCGATAATAGTTTCCTTTTGCCGAATCCTCTGGTGTTTCCAACCAGATTGAGAGATCTCCAACGAGCTCAACATCCAAGAACTCTAGACCGGGGTCTTGACGTCCCCTCCGAAGGACAGCTTATCTCTCGCTAGATATCGTGCTCATTGATGTAACGCAAACAGCCGCACTTGTACGGGGTTCGATTAGGCAAGTGTTCTTTGGCAGGTCAGAACCCCATCCAAGTAATTGCCGCTTGACTTCAGATATCGATGGACTTTTGTCAACCTGGCAAGCCGGTCCGTGCCCAACTATTTCCCACTTAGATTGAACGTTGCAGATTTGTTATAGAACTGAAGTTGATTCAGAGGCACATCTCTTGAGGACCTCTGGTGAATCCCATTTGAGTTACATTCGTTTGGAGATCTGAATGAAAAGTATTTTGCTTGTTGAATACTTCACTCCAGAAGAGTCATCATCATTTCCTACTTAGTTGATGTTAGGTCAAGAAAATGAAACAAAGGAAAATAAAAAAGGGTACTGAAATTTCATAGCAGCCACAGTCGATGCGGTGATATTTCGCCAGATCTTGGACTCTGATTTGCTATCTGTTGACTCAGAAGAACATATCGGACATAATGTTTTCGAATGTGGGAAGAAATACCACTGAAAAAAAGTGATTGTTGCAGAGAATCAGAGATTCACTAAAATGGATGGAAATATGATATTCAATGCACTACCTATCCACTTCTGAACGAACTTAGGAAATAAAAAATACTGTAATTGTAAAAATATCATACTTGGAATTTTCGTAGGAATCGACATCTGGCTCCTCAGAAACATGAAAATAGAATAAAGAATATGTGGGGGTGTCTTAATGTCTGTTCGTCGATCTCAAGTAAAATGCTAACTCGTTGGCCCGATCTTGATCAAAATGTTTTGTAGCCTTATCTGGAAGCATTTTTCCATTCATTTTTTCCAAAGTTGGTATGTGAGTTTTTATTATTGAATGACAGATTTCAAATTTGTCATATGATTATAAAATTATTCACGTTTGAACTATCCAATGGGGTCTCTATCTCATTATACATACACAAGACAATCAATAATTCAGTATGATACCCACCAAAAAAATAGAACCCTGTATTAGGTTAGTAGCGCAAATCAAAAGAAAGGACCGAAATCAAAATTCATTGACTGGGCACTTACTCCAGGTGGAAAATAGTTTTGTATGTAGAGCAATAAATACCACCAGTTCGTCTGGCATGAAATAGTCGTTGATTGTTGATTGCCCCATAGGGGTCCGTTTCCCATATATCCGAAAAGTGTTGCTCGCACCACAACAGCCATTGCCAAGACCGGTGTTAGTCTGAAACGGAAAAGAAATAATAGAAACTGAAAGAAATATATAAACACTATATGCAGTGTCTTTTTTGATTTGTAGTATTTCCATATCCAAAGTCTTCAATGAAGTATTTCATTATTCAAATCCTGAAGTATCTTCTGTTGTATTATAAATATATAGATCACTGAAAACACACTACACTATATTTTCTGCAGTTTCTAGCGAATTATCCTGTAAATCTGAGGAGTTTCTTTTCAAGGGAATTCAGAATTATTTTAGTCTACAACACAGCATGACAAAATAACGATGAAAGGAAGTCAGTATCTCAGATATAAGCATTTTATTTTCCAGAATCATGAATTATTACGTCCTCTCAACTTCAGTCTCCTTTTATCCGTAAACAACTCATCAATTGAATATTTTCAGCCTACCTGAAATATCTATGAACGTAGCTCTCGATAATGTTGATATTTTTCCTCCTCATCAAAGTATATGCCGTTGTAAAACCTCCAACAGTTAAAAAAGTATCCACGGCAAGACGCCCTTGCGAGAGAAAAATGCCCAGCAAGGAATCATTATCGAACTGGAAACAAATAAAAACATCAGGGAAGATGATATTAAGAAATTTCAACTAATTTCTTGATCCCACATAAATTATTTTATGGTGAAGATTCGATAACAAAATAGTTCAAAATATTATTCACAATATTGTCCACTCAACTCAATGAGCACTAACATACTACTGTTTTACGTAAAACATCACACTCGTATGTTAAATGCTACTCTCCAGCGAGTTGTGTATAATATTTTTTCGTTATACGCATTATATAATAAACTATTTAATAATTGAATTTTGGCGACCAAAGGAAAACATTTTTTGTGACTGTTTAACAAACAAACAAACAAATTATGCCACCCGAACGACAAGCGAATGGTCGATATACACTTCGGGCACCGAAAAGAAAAAACAGCACGAGCTTCATAAACAGACGAGCAACGGAATACAAGACTGAAACCATTCGAGTACGCATTGCTCAAGCTCTTCGTCTGAAGGGCGTTTTCAGGAATAAATCAATTGACGATAATGGTTGACCAACAAAAGTTGAATTAAATCTGTAGTGAGAAAGATTGACCCAGTCAAACTTTATCGTTCAAGTGATGAGTAAATTTTCCGTTGATTCATTTGAACTTTAGTTCGTTTTCAACTGGTCATACTACTCGTGCATGTGTTTAGTATTTTGTTTAGTGTATCCTCTAATGCTAGTTTCTCAAGCAAAGTGTGTGATGCTCCCAATCGATTTCTTCCCAATATCCATTGCTCACCCAAAAATGACGTTTATTACGTTTTTTACTCATGTTTACCAAAATTGTTTTTAGTTCTTCCTTTAACAAAACAGTAACTGTATTTATAACTTCACGCACAACCTCATTCGATGCCATTTTCAACTGATTAACATCGAATCACAAAAAGTGAGGTTAGGATAACACAAACTCTCCTTATCAGAATAATCTATGAGTGAATGTGCACTGAATTCAACCGCCTTCCAAATATTCACTCATCACAACGAAATTATAGTAAAAATAAACCGTTTGACTGTAACTTGATGAGCTAGAAACTTGAAACTTCAAACATAGCTCAGAACTGGCTGGCAATGCAATATCAACCCACTTCCTTGTCTGTCCGTTTGTTCATTTGTCTGTGATAGTGATAATAATTATAATAATATCTAGGAGCAATCGATTTTACTTTCCGATGAACTAGATACTTGAAACTTAAACATAGCGAGAACTGGATCACAATGCAATATTAATAATAATAATGTATTTTATCAACCAAGTAAGAATTGAAGGGGTACAACAAAAAATAGGTTAATAAATTTGGTAGTCACGGAACGGAATTCAGAAAACATGCATGTGCAACACGCAGAATCCTGCTTTCCATTCAACTCCTTTACTATACATGAATCATATAATATTTGGTTGACTATATAATATACTAAAATTATATTGCTTGTGTGGTGAGAGACTAGACAAAAAAAAGAGGGGAGAAAAAGAAGAAAGAAACAAAGAAATAGACAAAGATTGAAGACAATAATAGTAGTTAAAAAAATACAGAATTGTTTGACTCTTTTTACATTTTATATTTTCTGCGAGACGTTAGTTGCACGATAACTGTTGTTACGAGAATATAGCTTGAAAAGTGGTAGTTTCATATTTTTCAAATAAGTGGGAAGACTAGGTATAATGGGTTTAGATAGAGTAACTGAACGATCTTTCAAACAGTGTCGTAGTGTGGAGGCAGTTATTAGATCGTTGTGTCTGATATTCACTTCGTGTTCATTTTCACGAAAACGAACTTTATCGTGAATGGGGGTGATTTGTTGAAAATGATAATGTGGAATGAGGTTAGAGGTTGCAATAAGAAATGATTCTTTATTATCAGCCATTGCAGCTGAGTTAACTTATAAGAAATGTGCTGAAACTTACGAATCCATAGACATCGTGGTCTTTTTGTATCCTTTACAAATCTACATTATCCAGACAAGGAGAGTATATAAGTGAGCAGAAAGTTAATTAAGAGAGGATGATAATTTGGCTTTCGTATAGGTATGCTCGGCGAGAATAAATTACTCTCAGGTTCGCGTAAGCTCTCTAGATATATAATGAAACTTGTTTTTTGTACCGAAAATTATTATCTAATATGAGACCAAGATTCTTTGCCTCCGGTACTATATTTAGAGTTATTCCATTCAGGGAAATATTGACTTGGGTTGAACACCTTTGGCATAACAACTTCGGACCAAATATGAGAACCTGTGTTCTGATCGGATGATTTATGGAAGAATCATAAATATTTTGGAGTTCAGAATTGATACCAATAACAGCTCCATTCATTCCTGGCTTGAACGATACATGAAGTTGGGTATCAAAATTATCTCATTCAGTATATTTGAAGTATATGAATTAAACAGAGTTCCTTGGGAACAACTGCGCATTATTCTAATGATTCGACAATTTGCTTTCGATTTTCCATTTGATGTCTGTTTGTGGAATATTCTTGATCTCAACAGCTGCTTTTGGGAAAGCCAATATAGTTGAGCATGGATATTAGTATGTTTGAATTCAATGAGTCGAACGCGCTTCACTCTAATCCAGTAAGATCAACGAGATGAAGACTGGCTAGATGCTGTGGTGTCACACAATGACAAAATTGCACAAGTGACCCCTTTACCATACTTATTCACTTAACACCTATATGCGCATTTCGATAACTGAGTTATCATCAGTAGGTTAACTACACTAAATTAATTGTAACATTATCTTCCAATTCATACCTGCTCTTTCTAATTGGGTTATTCTATACTAATAACTGTTCCTCAAGTCGCTAATGGAATCTTGATGGTTCCATGGGGATCAAGGAAAACAATGCTGATTACATAGGTCCATTATCCCCATTAAGTAAATTTTTAATATGGTTTTTATGGATAACTATACTCTCCAGGCAGTCTAATTTTCCAGTGCCGTTGGCCGATTCGATCATTTTTAAAATATGAATGTTAATATCTTGAAAAGATTCCATCATATGGTCCGCTACACTTGACTCATTCTCCCTTAGGTAAGTAGCATGGGCCACATGTTCATGAGCCCTGTGTCCCAATTTTGACAACTAACACATAGAGTCGTGAACTTCCCATTGAATGCTGGTCGTTTTCAAAATGAAATCAAGAAGATAAACGAAATAGCAATGATCAATGGATATACACCAGACATTATTGATAATCTCTTGAGGAAGAAGCGTTTCACACGATTGGTGAATGAAACCACGACTCTGAGAAAAACGACGGAAAGCAAAAGATTTGTGAGAATCCCTTTCCATCCAAAACCTCACGAGAGGTCTCGACACCATATTCCGGGATGTAAATCTCCAAGCAGTCCATAGTATTAGGAATAACTTGCAAACGTTAGTAGGAAACCCGAAGGACAAAACTAACACATTAGATAAGTCGGGAATTTATGAAATTAGTTGTCAAAATTGGGACAAAGTCTATTAGGGTCAGACGAAACGTTCAATTTTCAAAAGGTTCCACAACCATGGCCCATGCTACTTACCGAAGGGAAAATAAGTCAAGTGTGGCTGACCATATGATAGAATCTTGTCACAAAATGAACATTCATAATTTGAAAATGATCAAATCGGTCAACGATACTAGAAAATTAGACTGCCTGGAGAGTATAGTTATCCACAAAAACCACAATAAAAATTTACTTAATGAGGATAATGGGCCTATGTATTCACCATTGTTTTCCTTGATCCCCATAGAACCATCAAGATCCCATTAGCGACTTGGGGAACAGTAATTAGTATGAATAACCCAATTAGAAACAGCAGGTATAAATTGTAAGATAATGTTACAACAATTTATTTAGTGTAGTTAACCCACTGATGATGATAACTTAGTTCTCGAAATGCTCATATAGGTGTGAAGTGAATAAGTGTGGTGAGGGGATACTTGTGCAATTTTGTGACAATAACGAGATGTTTCCTTTATCTGTTGCAGCAAATATGTCATCCGTTATTTTGAGCAGTGCTGTTGTACAACTCTGTAGGGGGCTGAAACCCGACTGAAATTGGCTCTCGGTCGGATTGGCTGAAATTTTATTATGTTATATATTATGTCATTAGAAAAAAGTGTGAGTTTAAATGATTTTATATGTTTAGTTTCTGAGATATAAGCGGCCAAAGTTCGTAAAAACGTCGTATTGGGGGGGTGGGGGGATTGACAAAAAAAAACTGTTTTTCTGACGAAATAAGACAAAGTAAGGATGAAAATATATTGATCGAAACTCATAAACATGTTCAATTATAATCTTATTGGTGATAGTACATTAGGGTGTATACGGGGCATAGTAAAAAAATGTTTTTTCGGATTTTTTTTCCAGCACTATTTCAAAACCAACAAGTAATATTTTGTTGAAATATCATAGTTTCAGTCTATTGTGGGTGGAAAAACTGAAAATAATTGACAGATCGTTTTTGTTTACAAAAAAAGGAATTAATTGCTACTGCCCATCGAATGAACGATAAGTAAAATTCCGATGAACTCAATTGTTTTATATTACCTTTCATTTAGATAAAAAGTGCGTTACATTTTTTTGCAGGTCATTTACAATGTTTTTACTGAATATCTAGAAAACTGTTCCGTTAATTTAGACCATATTATACTCACAATATTTTGAAAATGTTGAATATTATATACGATAGTTTTATCAACTTTGTATGTTGCGTTTCTGAGATATGCATTTCTGAATTTTACGGTATTACGATATATGGGGTAACCTATCGATTTCACAAAATTTTATGGAAACTTTCGACACATTCAATTCTATTATAGAACTTTTCGAAATCAATTATTTGATACTATAAACAACACAAACTTTTTTTTTTTATGTTCTGGTTCCCACGAAAAGGGATATCCTGTAATGTTCAGAGAACATCGTGGGAACCAAGGGAAAGAAGGTAGGAGTTGGTGTTCTTCTTAAATTTCTGGAGGTTGTATGCCTCGGGGAACACCTCCCTAGGCAATGAGTTCCAAAGCCTCGCTGTTCGTTGGATGAACAAGTCTTTGGAAAGTGATGTTCTGCAGGTCTCCAAAGTGACCACGAAGGGGTGTGATGACTGAACTTGACAAGTTAATCTCGAAGAGACTGCCAAAGCAGGAACGATTGTTGATATTTCAGAAGAGCATCGCCTATGAAAATATCTATAAAATAGAGACAAATCGCCAACTTTTCTACGGTGTTCCAGACAAGTGAGCAAGTTTGTAAGCAAGGCATCACCGACGAGACGAATTGCCCTTTTTTGGACAGAATCCAATAGCCTCAGGATATGTTAAGGTGCCGCGATCCAAATATGGGAACAGTATTCCAGGACAGGTCGGATCTGTGCCTTATAGATCATAAGCAGCTGAGTGGGGGTGAAATAGCTCTTGGCACGAAACGAAAGACCAAGTTTTTGGGATGCACTTTTGGCAATGGACCTCACGTGATTTTCCCAGGGAAGGTTATTGCTGATAGTAATACCAAGCATCGATATGGATGACTTCAGTGGTATGGTTACTCCTGACAAAGTTATGTTAGGCACAGTGAGATCGGCTTTTCTAGAGAAAAGACATGCTTGTGTTTTGTTTGCATTGAATTCTACCAAGTTATTAGATCCCCACTCGAGAATTGTTGCTAAGTCCATATTTATATTATTAACATTTCTTCCTCGTTCATTTCTGGTTTCACGGGCTGATATAGGGGCCCTGGAAGAGAAAGCGGTATGGAGGGTACTATCATCGGCAAAGCTGTGTACTGGACATGAAGTTGCTTTCAACAGGTCGTTGATGTGAAGTAGAAATAGTGTTGGTGCGAGAATATATCCTTGCGGAACACCAGCATTTATGAGTAGAGTGTCAGATGAAACTCCATCGACCACTACATGGAGAGACCTGTTTGAGAGAAAACTAGCAAGCAGAGAACACAGCTGAGGGGCAAGCCATAAGACGGAAGCTTGGCGAGGAGTCCCTGGTGCCAAACTCGATCGAACGCCTTGGAGATATCTAATGCCACAGCTAAAGTTTCTCCATACTTTCAATAGATAGCTGCCATATATGTGAGACGTAAGCGAGCAGGTCACCAGTTGATCTCTGATGGCGGAAGCCATATTGCCTATCGTTGACAATTCCTGAGTCTTCCAGATATTTCATGAGCTCGATGTTGATGGCTTTTTCCATGACCTTTGAAATAATAGATAGCAGTGCGATAGGTCTGTAGTTGCTAGGTGGGGCCTTTTTGCCTTCTTTAGGGACTGGCTGTACTCTTGCAATTTTCCAATTGGACGGAAATACCCCCAAATTGTAAGAGTGGTTGAACAACTTGCAAAGAACAGGTGTTAGTTCGGGGGTACATTTCTTGAGAACAATCGGCGGGATTCCGTCAGATCCACAGGCTTTGTTGGTGTTGAGACCCAGCGAAATCTTTCTGATAGTACGTTGGTGAAAGGTGATCTCGGGCATGTGACTGTCAATAGGTGTAATGTTCGGGGGTTGTTTTCACGATGAATCCAGAGAGGAATATCCAGCAAATAGGTGCGCCAAGATATTGGCTTTTTCCTGGGAAGTCGTTGCTAGTGTTCCATCTTCTTTGGTTAGAGGAGGAAATGAGCTGGAAGTGAAGTTTCTTCCCACAGCTTTGGCGAAAGACCAAAATGAACGGGATCCGTTAGGACATTCAGCAAGTTTTGATCTTATTTTGGCATTGTGGGCATCTTTTGAGCATTCTATTGTCTCTTTGCATATGCCTCCAGCCTCGACATATGCTGCTCTGGTCTCAGGGCCCGGATTTTTTAGCCATCGATGGTATGCTGCCTGTTTGGAAGCCACAGCTCTAGAGCAGTTTCTGTTAAACCAGGTCTTATCGGATGATGTTCTTCTTTCTGTATTCGGTATGTAAGTTTGCATCCCCAACATGATGATTCCAGAAATTGTCTCAGCACATCGTGTTGGATCTACTGAAGAGAAACAAACTCTCTTCCATGGAAACGCTGAGAAAAACATACGAAGACCTTCCCAGTCGGCCAAATTGTAATGCCACATGAGACGGGGTGGTATTGTGCAGCTCAATGGTAAATGGAAAGAGCATGTTGTGGAGATGAGGGTGTGATCAGAGTTTCCACGTGGGGCACAAACTTCTCTTCTATACGGGTCAGGATTGGTGGTGAGGAAAAGATCTAGTGTATTGGCAGACTGGTTGTTGACATCAGGGATGCGGGTTGGTAGCTCGACCAGTTGTTCTAGACCATGAGTGATGGCGAAGGCCTCGGTTCGACGACCCGCATCATCTGTTTTGTTAGAGAATTTGAGCCAGGCAGCGTTATGTACATTAAAGTCTCCCATGATTATGGTTTCAGCTGTTGGATGGTTCTCCTGAATGTAGTCCAGTTTGAGTGATAAAAACTCAAAGAGGTCGTTATATGAAGGTTCATTAGGTGATAGGTAAAGGCAGCAGAGGAACTTAGTCAGTTTGGTATCAGATAGCTTGAACCACATCACATCAAAGTCTTTCGGTTCCAAACTCTCTTCACGCTGGCATGAACGGTTAGCCTTAGCGTAGAGGCAGACTCCACCTTTGAACCTGAATCGAGAATGGAGTTCGTAACCAGGACAAAGCATATGGACCTTGTTGGTGGACGAGTTTACTTGTGTTTCTGTTAGAGCCAGAATATCCGGTTTTTTCGTCTGTAGGTGATGGTGGACGTCATTGATGTTCTTGTTGAGTCCGCGGATGTTGCAAAAATTAATCTTTAATGTTGAGTCCCCTCGAGTACCTCTCGCCCGGAAATCCGAATGGAGAGGTATTTTGCTTCCGGAGTGTTTTACTCTAGGAGACTTCATCATTATTACTATTAGGATGCACCTGAAAATAAAGGAGGAATTGGGGAAAAGGAAAGAGGGAGACCGGAAAGTATCGACCGAATACTGAAACATGGAATGATCCATTTCACAGCACACAAAGTCGATATGGTGGTATTTCACCGGGCGATGAGACCGTCTTCCACCTACGGTTATCTTTTTAGTCGCCTCTTACGACAGGCAGGATTTACCATGGGGCTATTCTAAAGCCGACCCCATACAGCAGCAAACTATACTCAAAAAATTTGGAATTAACAGATAGACTCAAAAAAAATCGAGTTATAAATAACGACTTCTAACATAAAAGGTCAATTAATATTATGGAAATTATAATATAACAAATCAAAATTGAAACTAATTAGTTATAAACAACATAATCAACAATTTACATAATGGAACTCTCAAAAAAGAAACAATAACCATAACCCAAAATTCAAATAAAATCATTAATATTGTGATTGATTGGTCTATTTGCGCAATCTCAAACATTTCTCACTAGTATATGGCTAGGGTACTTTATTGTTTATATTTGAAATTGATATTCGTAATCCTGAACCTGGACTATTACTCTCGTAGTCTCAAAGCCAGGTGTTAGTGAAGATACGAACACCCTATCGATTTTTCACCAAAATACTCGAGGATTGAAGACAAAAACTGGTCAGATATTAAATTTTGTATTTTAAAGCAACTATCGCGTTTTTGCACTAACCGAAACCTGGCTTGACTCATCCATTATCAACTTAGAATTATTTCCGGATAGTTTTAACATATACAGGATGGATCTTTTTTTAACAAGAGGTGGAGGTGTCCTTATTGGAGTACATGAGGATTTTCTTTCTACAGAAATTAATCTATCTGATTTTAACTTTCCCAAGTTTAAACTGATTGATATCATAGTTGTCAAAATAACCTATTCACCTAAATATATTTATTTGCTAAACATTAACATACCTCCTCAAACTCAACTAGCTGAGTTCGAACAACTTTTTGAAGCCCTGGCGTTGCTGCACATATTACATAATAGTGCAGTTCTCGTTGTAGGAGACTTCAATGTTAACGATTATGCTAACCATCTGAATCATGGTGCAACTAATAGGGAAATAACTACTCTTAATCATTTCTCACAAATCTTTGATGTAAATTAAATACTTTGAGTGGAAAATCTTATTTTTGAAAAGAATTTTCTTCATTGAAAATAAAAGTACAACTAGCTCTGAGAAGAGTTATGGAGCGAATGAATATAATAAAATCTCAAAATGTTATTGTCGCAACAATAAGGTATTATCCGAGTCTAAAGCTGCATCGGCATTTTATCTGATAACGGCTCTCCGGCGGATCTGGGTCATCATATAACTTGTATCTCAATATAACTTTGTATGTAATAAACTCAATAGACTCCTTGATCTGGTCTTTTTTAATGGAGAGTGTCATGTGGAGAAATCAGTGGATCCTTTTGTAACCAAAGATCAACACCATCCTGTTTTGGATATTACTTGTGTACTTGCGACAGAGGCTAACTACAAAAATAAACTGCAATCCTGTTTTCAAAACAATTAAAATTTCAAAAAAGCCGACTTTTCACAAATGTATAATCAAATATCTCTTATTGACTGGACCTTCTTAGAAGCTTTTGTTAACTCAGAAGATCCATCCACATATTTCTATGGAAAACTTCATAATGTTTTTGATCACTGTTGTCCCAAGTATACAGTTGAATTCAAAAACAGATATTCTCCTTGGTATAATGGTAGTATTAGTAGAGATTTACAGGCTAAAAGCAGAATCTGGCGCAAATACACGCGTGAAAGTAATTTGCAGGCCCTTGAGGATTTAAAACACCTTCGGGCAAAAATGGCATGATGTTGATGTCGCATACAAAACATTTTTAGATATAACCGAGGAAGGAATAAATATCAATCCCAACAGATTTTGGTAATTCATAAATAATAAACGAGGTAGCTCCAAAATATCACAAGTACTGAATTTTGAAGGTCAACTGCTGGAGGGGCCTTCTAATATTCTAAACGGTTTTGCAAATCTTTTCAAACAATCCTATACCACTTCTTCTCCTCCCCAACCCAATCTGGAACTGATAATAATCACTCTCTAAATATATCAAGCTTCAGTGAAAACGAAGTATATGAAGCACTAAGGTCGCTTAGGCCAAAAAAGACCACTGGCCCTGATGATATTCCAGCTTTCGTCCTAAAAGATTATGCACCTGTGCTTGCTCGTCCCCTCTCTATACTTATCAATATTTGTTTGAAATCGGCTACAATACCAAGGATCTGGAAATCCTCAAAGGTCTGTCCCATTTTTGAGAAGGGAGATAGACGAGATATTTCAAATTATCGGCCTATCTCTATTATTTGCAACGTTGCAAAGGTTTTTGAGATTCTGCTGGAGCGAGTTATATATCGTCATGTGAGTTGCAATATAAGTATAAACCAACACGGTTTCATGAAAAGTCGTTCAACGGTCACCAACCTTCTGACTGTAACCCAATATATTGCTGAATCTATTGACAACAGAGCCCAAACTGATGTTTTTTACACATATTTTTCTAAGGCCTTCGACAGACTTGACCATGGCATTCTACTTAACAAACTAATAGCTTCTGGATTATCCCCCTCCTTAATTGCACTCTTTCAATCCCACCTACGGGATCGAAAGCAATATGTCCAGTTCAATGGTTTTAAGTCTGCCGAATACAGTGCCTTTTCCGGTGTTCCACAAGGGTCAAATCTGGGACCGCTGCTCTTCAATATCTTCATTAATGATATTGCAGATATTATAAATGTATATTTCCTTTTGTATGCTGATGATCTGAAACTATACTGCCTTGTGGAGAACATAGGTGATTGCGAGAACCTCTCAGCAAATTCGAGACGGGTTGTAGAATGGTGCTATCGAAATAACTTGTCACCAAATCCGGATAAATGTAAAGTTATGTCCTACAGTTTGACAACGAATATCCTAATCTTTGATTACTCAATAGAAAACGTTGCCCTTGAGAGACCAGAAACATTTTCTGATCTTGGCGTCACGTTTGACACTGCTCTATCATTCAATAAGCATATTGATAATGTTGTATCCTCCTCCTGTCGTATGTACGGATTGATTGCCCGTAGCAGTAGTGATTTTGGAGAAACCTCGTCCTTAAAAACTCTATGCTATCCTTTCATAGGATCTAAGTTAGAATATGCTTCAGTTGTGTGGAGTCCCTTTTATCAAAATCATATAGATCGAATAGAAGCAACTCAAAGACGATTTCTAAAACCCTAAAAACTGATGGCATTTATCCACCAATAGGCACAACTCACTCTGAATTACTACATAAACATAACTCTTTCAGTCTTGAAAGAAGGCGTGAGTATTATAGTGGAGCAGTCCCCTATAAAATTATTAAAAGAATTGTTGACTGCCAACATTATTGGAAAAGTTTAATATCTGCATTCCCAGAATCTCTTCCAGACACCCGAGTACTTTTTATATGAATACATCTTGCACAAATGTTCTGGAAAATTATCCGCTCCATAGCATGTGTAAAATGACAAATTCTATTAGCGATGATCTAGATGTATTTAGTTGCAAGTTGTCACATATAAAATTCCACTTTCTACAATAACCATTTTGTTACCTCTTATGAAATATAAAATGTGTATGTGCTTTGTATTCATATAAAAATCTGTGATTATTTATTATATTCTGTTAATTCCTGCTCTGTAATTGGGCTTTGTCCTGTAGAGTATTGTATTACAAATAAATAAATAAATGAATTACGCTTCCGCATAGCTTCCAGATTTAGGAATGCTATGAAGTATCAACTGTGGATATCCTTTAGTATTATTCCTGATGCACCTGCAAATGGACGTATTCTAGGCTTCTTCTGTATCTGCAAAAGTGGAGCAAGAACAGAGGGATACTGTTGCCATGTTTGCAGCGTACTTTGGTACCTAGGATATGCTCGTCATCAATAAACAATGAAGTACCCTATACATAACATAACATAACAATGTTTTAGATTACGCAAATAAACCAATAAATAACAATAATAATATTATTATTTGAATCAAGGTTTTGTTTATTGTTTGTTTTTTGAGAGTTCAATTATGTAAATTATTGTTTATGTTGTTTATAACTAATTAGTTTCAATTTTGATTTACAGTTCACTACTACAATACACTATACGATTTTCACTACTTAAGGATTCACCAAATACGACGCATGTTTCGCTATACAATAGCTTCATGAGGTTCATTTCGATTTGTTATACCATAATTTCCATAATATTAAGTGACTTTTTATGTTAGAACACTTAGAAGTCGTTATTTATAATTCTATTTTTTTTTGAGTCTATACTGTTGAGTTTCAAATTGTTGTTGAGTGTGGTTTGTGTTATTCATAGTATCAAATAATTGATTTCGAAAAGTAATATAATAGAATTGAATGTGTCGGAAGTTTCCATAAAATTTTGTTAAATCGATAGGTTACCCCATATATCGTAATACCGTAAATTTCAAAAATGCATATCTCAGAAACGCAATATACAAAATTGATAAAACTATCGTATATGATAGTCAACATTTTCAAAATATTGTGAGTGGAATATGGTCCAAATTAACGGAACAGTTCTCTAGATATTCAATAAAAACATTGTAAATGACCTAAAAAAAAGTAACGCACCCTTTAGCTAAATGAAAGGTAATATTGAACAATTGAGTTCATCAGAATGTTACCCTATCTTTAATTCGATGGGAAGTAGCAATTAATACCTTTTTTGTGATCAAAAGCAATCTGTCAATTGTTTTCAGTATAGGGGTATACTCGAAAATAGAAAATAAAAGTATTCCAAACAGAGAGAGTCATTAAGAAACACAACACGTTTTATTGCCTACAATAGACTGAAACTATGATATCTCAACAAAATATAACTTGTTGGATTTGAAATAGTGCTGGACAAAAATTCGAAAAAACATTTTTTTTATTATGCTTCGTATGCACCCTAATGTACTATCGTCAATAAGATTATAATTGAACATGTTCATGAGTTCCAATCAATACATGTTCATCCTTACTTTGTCTTATTTCGACTAAAAAACAGTTTTTTTCTTTGTCAATCCTCTCCCAGTACGACGTTTTCACGAACTTTGGCCGCTTATATCCAGAAACTAAACATACAAAATCATTTACACTCACACATTTTTCTAATGACCCATCCCACTATAACATAATAAAGTTTCAGCCAATTCGACCGCGAGCCAATTTCCCATGTGTTTTCGTGCGTGGTTCTTTAGGTTACTAATATATTGTCTGATTTTTTTGTTTAAAATGGTTCCATTAACTCAGACATTGTGTGAATAGTACTAATGGGTCTGGGATCTTTGTAGTCCTGAACGTCAGCTGCTTTGGGACAGGATAACATACGCAATATTCCACTGAAATGGGAAAGAGATTTCAAGAATGCAGCTATTGATTATCTGTAATAAAAACATTTTATTATCGGAAAACATTTTTCTATCATTGTCATGTTAACACCATCTACTCCAATGGCATTGGTTTTCAAGCAGTTTACTGCATCGTGAGAATGTCTTCTTCAGATGCAAGGTTAAATTCAAAATTTGGGGATAAGTTGTTGTTGTAAAACTGAATGAGTTCTTTGTTGTTAATATCGATATTTGGACACTGTCAATAAAATGGGAGGTTATATGATTGCCATCATTCAAGTTTTTTGGTATTGTAACATAATGTGTTCTATTTGTAACTTTCAAGTTTTGCAGTTCTTTACATAGTTGTTTCTGATTTTTATTGGCACAAACATGATTAAGATATCCTTTTTTTCATTTCTAACAGAAGTTTTAGTGATGTTTCGAAAATTTTATAATAGCGGAAATTATCGTCTGTCTTAGTTTGCTTGTTTTTCAGTTTTGCTTTGTCTCGGCGATTCAAAATTCTCTGAGATCATCATTCAGCTAAGGAGCAGGTGGTTTTGTTAATCTGACTAACCGCATTGGGGCATGATGATCAAATATTGATGAGATAGATTCATTGAGTATTTCCAATTTATCATCTATATTTTCAGTATAGTAAATGCTATATAGATTTATTTTTCTAGTTCGGAGCAAACCTCATTCACATCAAAATTTTTTTAAAGTCTACAAAATCATATTATAGGTTTCAGCTTCGAAATAACAAGATCTGCAAATACCGCATCGTGGTCCGATATATCACAAACTTTGACTTCCGAATTGGATATGAGTTCTGTTTGCGTAACCATAATCAAATCTATCAGTTTCGAATTTTTCTCACACACTCTTTTCGGTGAGTTTATGATTTGTGATAGCTCATGATCACCCACAAAATTTTCTATATATTTGTTCGAATAACTAACTCACTTTCTTGTCTGTCTGTTTGTTTGTTTGTTTATCTGTAATGATAATGAACATAATAGTAATACGGAGCAATTGATTTTGAACTAACTGAAATAAACCTGAAATTTGCCACATCTGCTCTATCATAATCTCTACAAGATATTTAAAATCGATTGCAAAATTTCACACACACACACAGGACTGAAAAGCAGAAAATATTAGTTTAGATGGAAAAAATTCAATACACCACATTTATAAAAGGCACTCAAAAGTATAAAATAATTTCTACCAGCTCCATGCTTATTTATAACCCCATACAGATTCCTTACTTCACAGATTGTCTTGAAAATTTGTGATTGTGAATTTTCAATAGCTACAAAAATACTTGTGAGATTTGAAAGTGTATTCGACAGATTATGGATGATCAACGGAAGTCGAATGAAACCTGAAGTGAGAACCTTCATTTATACCTATAGTTGAACAACTTCAATGGACCAAGAAAAGTTTGACCCAGTGAAACTTCATCATTCAAATGATGGGTCATCCTTTAATTGCTTTCGAATTGAAACATGCCTTGACACATGTGAACTTGAGTTGTTTCAATTGAACTTCAGTTCGTTCTCAATTGTTCACACTGTTTTCAATTTCAAAAATGAGTCTCAAGTGGTCTGAAAGTGTGATGATTTTTTTTTTAACTTTATCGTGAGCATGATTGTCTCTGAAACTACCGACTGGATAAATATAAAAATAAAGTTGCAAGAAAAATCTTTAGGGTTCTGTTATCACAGGAATGTAGATAACTGGTCTAACTCTTGCTGATCTGAAGAACGAAATGAAGACAATCAAAATGATGTATTGAAAAATGGTTTTATTTCTTCAACAAAACAGTAACTTCACGCGTTGCTTTCAACTCCATTTTCAACTGAATTAAATTGATACTGTTTCCTGAATTGAATCAGTATCTATTGAAATGTGTGAACAAAAACTGATTGGAGTTGTATCCACTTTTGTTGATCAACTATAATCGGTCAATTGAAGTTGATTCGTTTCAAGTTTAATTGACCGGTTGAAGTTGATCAACAAAAGTAGAATGAAATATGTAGCGAGACACTTCTCTTCAATATAGTTGATCATCTTTTTAGTGGACCAAGAAAAGTTTAACCAACTGAAACTTCATCGTTCAGGCGATGAGTCATCCGCCAATTGCTTTCAAGTCGAAACCAGTCTTGACACGTGTAAATTTTCAGTTCATTCAGTTGAACTTCATTTCGTTTTCAACTGATCACACTACTCGTGCATGTGTTTAGTATTTTGTTCATTTATTTCTCCCAAACAGACCAATTGGCTGATCTGATTTTTCAATAAATATAAGAAAATAATGGTAGAAGATCAAACAGGGACTCAATATGAATGGGGTTATCGAATTATTCCTAAATTTTGTGATATTGAATTAAAGAAGTTAAGAATACCCTGAAATCGACAAAAAAGTCGATGTTTCCTAAGGTGGCCGCGTCATTCGATATTAATGAAATGTTTGTGATTGGTGATCATTTGCAGGTTGGGGAAACAGCCATATGAAAAAGATTATTCGGTCTGAGTGACCTTCCCTGTATTCTGAACGTTATTAATGACAATAGATCTGAATCATCGATATCGTTATTCAGTAATTTATAGTAAAATATGCAAGCGTTTTTTTGCCTTCTGCCACTTGAATTCTTGTCTGAGGTGTACTGTTCTGACAATGCGATAATCAGGAAAGGTTTCTAACAGTGATATATTGTTGAGAGTTTGGGGGTTCCAAACTACACTTGCAAACTCCAGCTTAGACCTTACAAGAGCAGAGTACAACACAATGAGTGTGCTTGGATTGAAAAAGTGGTGAGATAGCCTTTCTCTGAGTCTGACCTTTCACAGTCTTGATGTGATGGGAGAAATTCATTTCATTGTTATAATGGACTCCAAGGTCTTTCGAATGGGATACTTTTTGAAGAGTTAATCCATCTATTTTGTAGGTGAAATATATTTTCTTGTTTAACGACATTGTAGCACATTTTGTTATATTCAAGAACAGTTCATTTCTCAATGTCCATTCATATACCCTATCCATATCTTCCTGTACAGACACACAATCATCAATACTTTATATATTTCTAAACATTTTCATATCCTCTGCGAAAAGCAGTACTTTGCAATGTTTCATTTTATCGGGAAAATCGTTAATAAATAGCAGAAAGAGTGACGGTTCCAAATTGGAGCCTAGTGGTACCTCTGAGAAAGCCGAATAAAAAGAAGAACATTTTGATTTCAACCTTACACAGAAATTGCGATTTTTCAGATAGGAAACAAAAAATCTGACGAGAGAAAGAGAAAAGCCGAACTGACGCAATTTCATAAGTAGTGTGTCGTGATCGATTTATGCTAGTTCCTTTAGCAAAGTGTCTGATGCTCCCAATCGATTTCTCCTTAATATCCACCGACTCCCCAAAAACGACGTTTCTTTCGATTTTTACTCATGTTAACTAACATTATTCCAGCTCTTCTTTTAACAAAACAGTAATTGTATTTGAAACTTCACGCACAACTGCTTCCGATCCCATTTTCAACTGAATAAAATTTAAACTGTTTTTTGAATTGAATCAGTATTCATTGAAGTATGTGAACAAAAACTAATTCAATTCATATTCAAGTTCGATTGACCGATTATAGTTAATCAACAAAAGTTGAATGAAACCTGAAATGGGAATTCTTATTTCACTACAGTTGAACAACTCCTCAGTGGATCAAGAAAAGTTTGGCCCGTGAAACTTTATTTTTACTTTTGTTGATCAACTTTAACAGTCAATTGAACTCGATTCGTGAGAACGCGCCTTGAAACAATCGAGCAACGAGAAGCAAGACCGGAAAACAGTTAGTCACTGCACTAATTTGAATCATGGTGCACGCAATAACGAGAACGAAGTCGCGGGCGACAGCTAGTTGTGAATTTTACATTATTTGTCCATGTTAACCTTGTACTTATGTTTGATTTTTACCGTTACACATTCTTCGGTTGATGAATAATATTCCATATCGGGGCCTGCAACATTGTTTTCCTCATCTTCAAGCTATTCATACTAACCTGAGCATATTCATAATGATTTCCAATAGGAGAACTATTCCAAGACAACATTTCGTGGTGACATACAACCCATAAAATGCTTATTGCTCTGATTCCATAGAGACATAATATATCCCTAGGGTTTTTGGAGGCAGTGAAAATTTTTCTTCCATTCTCCAGAGCAGAAAAATTGAGCAAAGATGAATGTTTGGGATCTGCAAAAATTATAAGTTATTCTGAAATTGATGATGAATTTTGCTAATGTGTTACTTGGGAGAGGCTGACAGCTTTGCCTATTTTATTTTATTAATTATGATGGTCAAATCGACACATGAGAAAAATATCTAATTGGATATATTTCCTGTTTGAAATTCTCGATTTTTTTTTGGCATAGTTAGGAATTTATTATACTATATGAAGGGACAACAATTTTGAAATACGAAAATACACGATAATATTATTGGTGAAAGTTTGTCATAACCCGAAGTGAAATATCAATGATCAACTTATTCGTCACTTCATTCTCCGAACTATCAGCCCTGTGAACCTGAAATGTATTGAGTTATCTCCAGGGTGTAGTTGCAAAATTAGACGTGGTTTTACAAGTGGATGCAATACCCACTGGACGGATTGTTTGACTAATATCTATTGTTTTTTGAAAAACTTTAGAATTTTCTCCTTTGAAGAAGTTATTTTCTCTTCGATTTGTCAGGTAGTTTTTTGTACCGGTGGATGGAACCTACCCCCACAATAAATATTATGTAAATTTTTTCGCAAATATTTTTTTATTTTAGGTGTTAGGCAAATTCAGAATCAATAAATGCATTTTCAAATCTAGCTTTCCGACTGGCCGTGTTATCGAGTTTTTTTATTTTCACGGTCGACATAACATTCCATTTTTCCAATATCAATCCCAGAGTCTGAGTGAGTCGTGAATTGCGATATTCTATTCCCTATATCAATTTCAATCATATTATGGAATTTATTATATTTCTCGTGAAAAACGATTTCACTTTGTTCAAGATAATCAATATTCTAGCATTTTGAAAGTATAGTGTAGAATCGCGCAGGGAATATCTATTCCTCAATCATATGAATTTTCATAGATACTTGTGAGAAATGAGTACCATATCTTTCCATACCGTTATATAACATACTCCTTTCACAGTACGAGTTCTTTCAATATATGCATGCAATGAAAAAAAAACAAGAATTAGACAATAAGACAGACTCGCTTCCAAACAATCGTTAGGGGTAAAAGTGGAAACCACGCTAATTTTTTCAAACACAACGAGAACCCGATTTCAAATTTTGTTACCTAGGTATGTATGCCATTTGTGAATGACTCAGTGAATATTTGGAACATCATGGGTTGATATGGGAATACCAAACGTAACAAAATGTATGGTGTTATTATTTATTAATTTTAAGAATTTCGCCTGTCACAGTAGATCGTGTTTTTGTGAATTGGGACAGATATCTCAAGATACAAACCTCTCTTAGTGTGCGTCAGTACGATATCATATGATGTGGAGCAGAATACTATTATCGCAACGAGGGCAATCCAAAATCTAAAAAATAAAAGGAAAATATTAACTGGCAAAATTATTAGCTGTGATGTTTATTGCAAAAAATTTGCATATCGTGGGCAGGTACCAAGAAGATGATTTTACGCACCTTCATACGTTTGATTTATATTTGATTTTTCTAATTCGTAGGTAAAACCATCCCTACCAACATAAAAGTATAATTAAGTATGATTCATAGATTGGTAAATTTTCACCTTTCAGAGGAGAACTTCAAAAAGAACAAAAAGATAGTATTCTCTCCAAAGAGCTATGAGCAAAGTTTTTTCTACCACCAAAAACCAAATCAAAATTGTAGAACACACACATAATTTGAACAGACTACGGTAAACCCTGCTTCATTTCTTAATGAACAAGATCTGAAGATTCCGTATAGAACAAATAATACGTTGGGTAGATTCATCAAAAAAATAAAAATAAAGACAGAATTCTAAGTTTGAAAAAGCGGGAGTTTATATAATGAATTGTGGAACTAGTCCTAAGGTATATATTGGCCAAAATGGTAGAACATTTGAAGATAGGATCCATGAACATCATATAAGTTATGTGAAAAAAAAACAAACTCAACATATTCCAATCACCTTTTAGACGAAGACCATTGTTTCAATGATGATTCTGAAATTTTACATGTGGAATATTAAGGTATCAAACTGAATCAGTTGGAAACCTTAGAAATTAATAGTTGAATAACTCACCACTTTTGAATTTATTTTCTTATACAGAGATTAAACTTGAACTTGGACTAATCCTTTGTATTCATCATAATTGAGGATATATTTTATGTTTTGGGAGATTAGTGTTGGTACTTATCTTGATAGAGGTAATTACCGATAATGTTCTCAGGTAGTATATAACTGTTTGTCATTGTATATTGAGTTCATTGTACATTCACCTGAAGAAGCTACTGAGTCGTGAAACATGTCGTGAATTCAAATAGAAATTCTGTGGAAATATGATCGTGTGTGTCGTGATTTGGAAAAATATCTGTAGTAGGTAGTTGAATACCAACAACGGAAATATATTCAATATTTCTACAACGGTTTCTTGCGACTGCTCTCCCAAGTAATACATGCGATTTGAAAACGGCGAGACAGTATTTATTGATGTTGCTTTCAACACATTAATTTGATCGATGGCATGATTTGAAGAATCTTTCTCCATTCTAAAAGCAACTGCGTGTCGTCAGCTTAACAGTTCATTGTAGGTCAACCAAATATTTTGAGAATTGAGACTTATAGAGAATGCAGAGATGGGAACCGAACATTGATCTCTGAGGAACACCATTTTTCATTTCAAAATAATTCGATGTTTCGTTATTATGTACAATGCAATAAGAGAGATTGTAGTTCATGGTCTCCTATCACTGTTACATGAAAACGAGTGTAACCCTCAGGCTCCTACTCTTTCGACTGGAATAAGTGGGCAACAGACATTCACGAATTTATAATTTTGACAAAGACTAAAAACCGGTCTCCATCTCTTGCCATGATGAGAAAGGAATTTTGGATCAGAATTTGGAAAAAAGTTCATTTCTATAGAGGATGCAGCTTTCACTACTCAATATGGATTGGTGAGTAGCCCATCACTCCAGGGAGTGCCTGGGACGTTTGAAGCGCGAGAAGTCGTTTATGTTATAATCAGTGGCTTCCCTCAAGAGGGAGTTGTCACGGGTTATTGCGCAATCGAAAACTTTCCGATTTCGGTCTCTGATAATACTCCTGATGGAAGGCAGGTTCAAGTCTTCTAGGTTCCGATGGTTCCGCACATACAACGGAGCGCTCGTTATCATCCGCAGGACTTTCATTTGCTCCCGTTCCAGGACGCGAATGCTAGTCCTGCAAGTCTGGCCTCCAGGCGGCTGATGCGTACAAAATGACAGGCCTGAATATCATTTTATAAATCAGAACTGTGTTCTTCAGAGAGAGTTTGCTCTTCCTGTCATTCAAGGGGGTACAAAGTACAGATTTTCTTGGCAATCTTGTACTTAACAAACTTGACGTGTGGTCTCCAGGTCAGCCGGCGCTCCAGGTTGTTTCTATTTCATCCCATCGAAATCGCCTGCGTTTTGTCAGGATTCAGCTTTATTTTCCACTCCAGGTTCCACTGCTGGATGCTGTTTAATGCCTTACGCAAATAAACGACACCCATCAAGCAGTTGGCTGAGGAAGAAAGTAAAGCCGTATTGCCAGCGAATAAGGAGATCTTCACGTATTCACTCCTTGGAATATCGGATGTGTAAAGGGCGTACAATAACGGAGACAGCACTGCCCCCTGAAGAACGCTGGCCTCAATTTCTCTAGAATTCGGAAGATAATTGTCCACCTTTATCTGAAATGTTCTACCATGGGGAAAGACTTCTCTGAGGCAAGTGGAAGTCAATGAGTTTGGACAGTAGTCCCTCATGCCAAACTCTGTCGAAACGCTTTACTGATGTCTAACAGTATCATATGGGCACTGTTATTAACATTAAGTGATATTATGGCGTCCTTCACCAGCCTCAGAACCTGAAGCTCGGTGGAATGAGCACGCCTAAAGCCTTCTCCGTCAAGCCTTTCTAGAACGACTCAACCAAACTTCTCATTCGGTAGGACATTTCTATCCTCCACTTCTCCGTCAAGCCTTTCTAGAACGACTTTTTCAGCCAACCCAGCTGAACTGCAAAGCAGACTGATTGGTCAATAATTTTGCGGAAAGGTCGGGTTTTGTCCCTCATATGGAATCACAACCACAATGGCATGATTCCACCTTCGAGATAATCTTTCAGGGCGTGGAGAGTTGTTAATTATATTCAAAAGTGACTGTACCTGATTATCCGGGAAATATCTAATCATGAGATTAGTAATTCCGTCGTAACTAGGTGCTTTTTAGGATTCAATCCTTTGATATGTGCCTTGAGATCATCCATCGAAGCCGAACGAATTACATCCTGATTGGGTTCTCTTAGAGTATGAAGAACCCGATCTTCCAGTGAAAGATCTCGATCCAAATCATCGTCTAGGTGCTCATTCAATCTGAATTGCCTTTCCATCGTATCTGCAAAGGCTTTGGACTCGGTGCCGTAGCACATATCGGCCCCACCATGAACAGGAGGAAAATCAGACTTTTTTTTTATTTTAAATTTCAAAGTTTCCAAAGCTGATCATTGTTGTCTAAATTTTGAAGTATTGTGCCGAATTTATCAATCTTAAATTCAGATATATTTTCCCCAACCTTCCTATTCATTTCATTAGATCGGATTCTGTCGGCAGGGAACATACTACTTTGATATGCTCTCCTGGCACGGTTTCTTTCCCGAATGAAGGAATTCATCATGAAATTTAGGAGCCGGTTCCCTCCGAGAGGAATCCTCCCAATCCACTTTTGTACACAGATGATCTGTTTGGGGAGGTGGATCACCCCATAGTGATAAACTACTGCTTCGGTTAAAACAAGGCTATGACGAGTTGATGAAACGGTTACTCCAAATTGTTCCCTAGAAAATGATTTCTTTACTATTTACGTGTGAGCTTTAACATTATCATCACCATTAATTTTTCCATTACTAGGATCGTAAAGTACCATCCCAATTTGCATCTGGCAATAATCAGAGCTATGTTGTTTTGTCCGATCAAAATCACAGGTTTTTTTCAATTATATCTCTGATAGAAATATTTTTAGATTGGGATATTTTCGCCACTCTGTCATTTTGACGTTTTGTAATGAGAGTGACATATTTTCGTGAAATACTCCAGTCCACCGGGTCTCGATATTTTCACGTCCATTCTGATAGATTTCTCATGCATGGTTAGTTTGTCATTAGTCCACTGTGAGCATAATGATTTTTCGAATACAGAGAGCCCTAACTCCTCAGCATTCATATCGTCGATCAGCGTTACGGTAGATGCTTCATCACATAATGCAAGTATAGTTATTCTAATCCCAATTGGAACGGCAATAAAAATAAGAGTACTACGAGGAGTGTTCATATGCACTGCCCGGTCAATGGAGAATTTATATTCTACCAGTGTTTCTACTTTCATAGCGTTCCTGGTACAATCATAAAAAAGTTCTGTCGTTTGGCCCTAGTTGCCCAGATTATCAGTAGACGCGTTATCAAATATATTTGAGGAATAAATGCTCGGCTAGCTGGATTGGATACCTGTTATCTGAAGCTGCATGATTTCCCCAGTTCACAATTTTCCATAATCAGTGCCGTGTGTTGGTGAGGTTAGGAATTATCTATTGAAAATAATTTTATAAATATGGCTTTCTGAAGACCTTTCGAAACAAATAATAAAATTCAGTTGGGATAGCATGTGTCTACTTTTACATGGGGTGAACAATTGCTATGATTGTGAGAATAAGTTACTGAAAAAACACCACTCAAAAATAATATACCAACGCCTATGTCAAGGCGGCAACTGGAAAGAGAATTCCTTCTCGAAACTTTTTATGTCGGTCCAATTGGGATCAAAATTTATACTTCTAGTTTTTTTGTGGTCCGAATATATTTATTGGAATGATCTTCAGTTGGACTTTCTTCGTTACATTTTGCATCGCATATACAACATTTCTTTTGGGTTCTGGTTCATCAATTTCACTGGATTCCCAGGTCTTGTGTGTCAGTTGATGATGGAAATGTCTATATTCATTCATTCTCATTTTTTTCTCCTCTTCCATTTGTTTTTTTTTTTCTGGTTTTTTTTTGTCGGTTTCCTTTTTAACCTTTTTGGAAAATTCCTTTTCGTCACATTAGCCACATTCTCAGTTGTTTTTTTGTACTGAGTACTCTAACGAACTCATTAGTGAAGGTAGATTTGTGCCCAAATCTATCAGTACCATGGGTATAGGGAGCATTTGGAGAAATTTCGTTCTCATTTGTGGCTCATTTTCTTTGGCACATTTTAACTTCAGATGATCTGGTAGTTTGTTCAAAAGATCTCTCTCATAACTGAGGGTTCTTGCGATGGATCGATGATAGGTTATTATTATTGACACCATATTGTTGACCTCACTTGAGAATTGAATGAGTTTTTCAAAGCAAGAGTCTTTCAAAAAGGGTACACCTCTGATTTTTTGAATAATTCCATCGATTATACAGCGAGTTCTAAGGTTTGTATTACTAAATCAACATTGTCCGCTGTCAACATCGTACCAGCAACTCTCAAACACCGCCGGAGCTCAATTATAATTTCTCCGTTGGAAAATCCACATAAATTGTTTGTGAAACAAAGGCCACTCTTATGGATTTCCATCAAAGTAGGAAAAATTTCTTTCCATAGCATGCCGTGTTAAGATTTTGTCATGTTTATATCGGCTTGCAGATAATACACTTTTAATTGCACTTGTGACTGCTTCATACAAAAGTTTAATGTCATTGTTTTAAAAAATGTCTTCTTTGGCTCCATGAATTCATCAAGTTTGCCTCCTTCTTGTATGCTATTCACCCATTCTGCTACTGATCTTATTTTTTCGTGTTGCTTATATTGATTTATATATTGGGGAAATAGGTCTGCTTTTTCTGAAACTTTCAAGCGCTCCCAACTCGGCGTTCTGGAGTTCTTGCCATTGATTTAATCATTTCAAATTGTTTTCCAATTATTTTTGTTCAAACTGAAGCTTTTTTTGTCTCCTTTCCAGTTCTTGTTTCTTTTCTCGTTTTCTAGAGCTAAATGTTTCTTCTCTAAACTTAGTATGGAGATTTGAGCACGTCGAGAATATGAGTATCTTCATGAAATTCCCGCAGGTGCTTCAAAACATGATAGAAAAAGTATAGCAATCGAAAATTTTGCGCGGAAAAGATAATTTTAGGAGATATGGGCCCCCGAAAGTCCGTAAAGAGAGGTTATGGGATATCACTTTTGGGCAATTGTAAACTCAAATAAATAATTCTTTTTTACAATAAAATAGTAACTGTATACTCAGTTAACGTTTTAGTAATATCAAAATCACTTAATTTCCGATAAACTAATGAAAAAACTCCCATTACTTCTGATATAATTTCACACAAGGAATGTCAAAAATCAAACGTTGGTGATTGTGTTATGTTTATCGGAATCTCGTAGATCATGAAGATTTCGATATGCGACGTTGCCTATGTCTCCAAAGGAAAAATAATATATCACCACGCTTCTTGGGAGTGTCGAATACCTTTTGAAAATTAGGCATGAAGTTGACGTGTCGCATTTAGAAAGTTACCAAACCTATCAAAATAATGTGATGTCAGATCATTTTGTTTAAGTCACTATAAACCAGACCAAGACACGCGTTTGGCTTGGATGTTTTCTCGTATTTCTAGCAAAAAAAATATTAATGAGCGAACGAATACGCAATTAATCTGCTAAAGAACAGAAGGATGACGTGGAACCCATCCACATATACTAATATTGAAGAAGCGAAAACACACTTTTTTGAACTTTAAGAGGCCATAATTCCCAAAATATCTTGTTCCGCGCTTAAATTTCGATTGCTGAGTTTAGAAGCACCTGTGATGATTATTTCGTGAAAATTTCGTTAAAGTTTTGCGAACATCCGGATTGGCCCAATTCACTTGAATTGTTGGCAACATGGCATGTCCATGAAACGCCAAGATCAATGCACTGCAACCACCAACATAAGATGCCTAAAAACCCTGGTGTATTCACTGATTCGATTTGTTTAGAATTTTTGGGGGACAACAAATGAATGTCGTTAAATTCTGCTTAGTACTTCATTAGTAGATGGTGCGCTTAAGGAATGTTTGTGTCACGCTAAATCACAAACTTCAAACCTATGAAATTTTATTCTTCTGTCAACATTGTTGCATATTTTTTTGCAAAAATGGTGAATTGATCGTTTACAAAGATTATAGTTCTACGAACAAGATCCCACTCAGAACAGTTGACGCGAAAATGAGAAGAAATCCTTGAAATTTACTACAATATTTACATCTGTCTGTAAAAAATCGGATTTTCCTTACAGTCTACCTGGAGATTTTTCCAGAATGTATTTTTTTTCAAATGGTCTTTTTGGGGTCATGGAAACTTCCACGAAGGAAGGAGAAAAGGTAGGATAGTGGACTGATGTCTCTAGACGATGAATTAACTTGAAAATTGAGGGGATTGGAAAATGTCCCCGATGACATTGTTCCATTAAACTTTCCGATACAAACTATTACCGAGCCATTCACTGCCCATCTCTGCCGGACCATTACCTCTCTAACAATCTCTGACCTGAACAAAATCAGAGAGTTCATTATAGATATCATAAAATCTGTTGATGAAGTTGAGAAATCATGAATCCTGGTCAGCGACAGTCTAGGCTGCTTCCAGTTGTCTAGAATGACTTCTCCGGAAAAGGTGAGCCCTACTAACAAAGGTAAGGAGAGAAAACAATAATCAAAATCAGCTTCTTTTTGATTTTTCAGTAAGTAACACCCCGCATGAGATAATCGGAGGAGGGCTATCTAAACCAAGCAGTTGTTCGGATGAACAAGGCCCTCTCCCAAGATCTATAAGGCTAATGACTATTATTAGGATAATTATCACTTTTTAATAAACACATGAATTTCACAAGTGGACTTTTCATTCTACGAATATATCTTTATTTTGGTTAGTGAATTCCGAACCAACACAGAGGGTCCCATGGCTCTTTGGAAGAAATATCCACTATATTTAGAATTTTCCAACACTTTTAGTCAGAAGATTGTCATTTCATGGGAAAAAATTCGTACAAAATATATATGATATGGAAAATAAATATAAAAGTAATAATAAAAATATTTGACATTACAATATTTCGGGACACTTCTCGAAAATTCTATATAACACTGACATAAGTACATGGAATAGTTTGTTCTAAAACATGTTACATGGATCGATCAAATCACAAAAACACCCTGTGTGGTCTGTTATTGCAGTTTACTGAATTATGACAAGAAACGACGTCGGCGCCATCTGAAACTCTAGATAACTCCCTTTATCAAGTGGGCTGGTGTCCCCCAGTTTGTCCCAATATTTTACAGGTATAAGTGAATACACCATGGTTTTTAGACATCTTACACCAACATTTAATTTTTGACATTTCATATGAAAAATTAAATGAAAAATAATGAAGTTTTTTCATGATTCCATCGAACATTAAGTGATTGTCATATTACCGAAACGTTAAATTAGTGTACAATTACTATTTCAGTGTAAAAAGCTATTCTTTATATCAGTTTACAGTTTCCAAAAGTGACATTCCATAACCTCTCTTTATGGACCTTATGTCCTTAAATTATCTTTTCCACGCCAAATTTTCAATTGCTATACTGTTTTTATCGTCTTCTAAAGCGCCTGTGAAAATTTCGTGAAGACACTGGGTGATCTCATATTCTTGACATTTACCACTTGTTTTTTCCGCTGTGTGCTTTGAGTGCAATGAAGGGATTGGTCTCCGTCCTTCTGGGATTTCTGTCTCCACCAAAATTGTCTGACCAAATACAACCTGCGAAAGGACTTTCATTAACGCCTGTACCTGCCTAAATATCACTTATTTTCGGACAACTGGCACAAAATATTGCCGGTTTATCGGGAAACTCCTCCTTCTTTACAAATAAACAAACGTCACATATCTGACAGACGAAATTCAATAACTTTCCCTTTTTTGCATTTGGTAATAACAAATAAATCACCGCCAACTTTTCGAATTCAATAATGACTATATTTGATATTGTTTTTGGAAACCATATTTGAATTTGAAAAGGTGGCGGTGATTTATTTGTTATTACAACATGCAGAAAAGTGAAAATTACTAAATTTCATCTGTCAGATGTGTGAAGTTTGTATATTTGTAACTGTTCAAGAAGGAGGCATTTTGAGTGATTTTTGCGCGAGAAAACGCTGCTTGAAAATGAAGTTATAATGGTTATTTATGCAACAAATGCAATAAGTTTATTGCATTCGAAGTGAAGTTGTTCGACGAGGCTGTCAGGTCGAGTTGGACAACACGTCGAGTGAAATAAACATTTTTGGCACAGTTGCATACAATATTTTTTCTATGTCTATGCAAAAATGAAAAATGTTTTATTTAGTGCACTATGCTGTTGGAGAATGAAGGTAATGGTAGCAAAATATTTAATAATTAATTAGCATACGATTTATTAGAAACTAGTAATGCATACCTATTAGAACAATTCAACCTAACTATTTGATATTGCATTTTCTAGTAATTCCGTAATCCAGTATGCAAGAATGTGATTGAAAATGATATTAAATATGCAATTATTTGAAATGTAATACAATATCACAGAAAATGGATTGAAAATGGCGTCGATTTCAACGTTTATGTTTGTCATGATCACAAAACGCTGTAGTAGAATGAGAGATGGGTGCATAAACATTTTATGCACTAGTGCAATAAGAAGAATTTTTGCACTAAATATAGTTCAATAAAGTTTTGTATTTTGCAGGAACGTAAAAAAAGTGGCCTAACTCAGAAAAGGTAAGAAAAATTTTCTACCTATATTCAGGAAGCATGAGTACGTTGACTTAATATTTACCATATCATGCACTGGTAGGGGTTACCAAATATTTGAGCTATTTCTAAAATTCCATAACTTTTATCAGACGAAATCTTTTCTGAATGTTTTTATTGACAATTACATCGAAACTGCTTTGTCAATAATTCTCTTTTTTTCTCTAGTACAGGAATAAACTGTAAATGAATAAGGGTTAAATAGTAAGGGAACTAAAAGAACAAATAATTAATAAAGTATCAACAATTCGACATATCCTTTTTTTGATTTGTCGAATCATCAATGTAGCTCCCGGTGGCAGTCGTCGAATTCCAGCCTCCGAGTCGCTTGACATTAGTGATTCCTGCTCCAGAAACGGACAATATGGTATCCGAGGAACGACGGAAACTATGTCCTGTATACGGCTCTAGATTTTTCAATTGTAGATAATCAGCAGATTTCGAAGGCATTTTACGAAATGATTTTATTCCAACTTATTGAATACTTATTGGATACTGCTCCTTGTCTATAGTGCCCGAAAAACGCTTGTGGAGAGTGTATGGTTTTCGCAAATTTGCATATTCATGATAGAATTGTAAATATTCTCCCTTATTCGTTTCATTGGATACTACACAGATTATTGGGGTATTGTTTTTACTGTCAGGGATTTTGATGAATATCAAATTTCCTTCATCCTCTATGTGATCAACCATTAAGCACCTGTAAGCACCGCCCAACCCAAAAATGGTGGCGACTTTTATTAGAAGGTAAATTTGATCAGGTGCTTCTTCCATAAATCTGAAAACTTCAGTTTTGTCAAAAACGTTGGCTTTTTTCGGATGGTATCCCACCTTTTGCTATTTCAAAAACCATGTTAGCTTGATATATTGACTTGAATTTTTAACATAGAGTCTTCTTCTTTCGGTGCCGTGCCTGTCTTCAAGCGTAGGCCATTGGTCTCTATCTGTCGCTACTCGGAATAGTTGTTCTACTCCCAGTCCGGTCCAGTTTCTAATGTTTCGTAGCCACGATAGCTTTTTGCGACCTATCCATCTTCTGCACTCAACCTTTCCTTGAATAATCAGGCGAGGGATGTGATATTTGGTACCTCGCATTATATGTCCAAAATAACTGACCTTTCTTGTTTTTATGGTGTTCAGGAGTTCTCGATCCTTATTCAGCTATCTGAGTACCTCATCTTTACTGGTATGTGCAGTCCAAGGGATCTTGAGGATTCTCCGATAGCACCACATCTCAAACGCTTCTATTGTATTCATGATGTCAGCTTTTAGCGTCCATGTCTCACATCCGTACAAAAGAATGCTCCATACGTAATAGCGAAGTGTTCTTAACCGTGTCTGAACTGTGAGGTTTCTATCAATGAGAGTTGGTTTCCATTTGTTGAATGCCCTACGTGCCATTTCAATCCTTGCTCTTACCTCTTCGTCGCACGTTATATCATTGTTCAGCCAGCTACCCAGATATTTGAAATGTGATACCAGTTCAAGTTGTGTCCGTTGATCGTAATCGGAATTGGTTCTATGTTTATTCTACCTACAGTCATCCATTTCGTTTTCCGATGTTTACATTAATACCCCATTTTCGACCAGCCTCATGCACTCTATCCAGCAGCATTTGCAAGTCCTCCATGTTTTCTGCAATGATGGCAGTGTCATCTGCGTACCTTACGTTGTTTATAATTTCACTCACCTATCTTTACTCCCTATCTTTACTAACATAAAGTACTTCCTCCATAAAGTATTTGGCTCAAATATTTGACGTACTTCTGCAAATAGGCTTGGACCACCTCCTCCTTGAAAATAGTTGTCCCTTCGCTGTGACACCAGTATTCAAAATGTTTATATTGATTATCATATTTTTGCTCAGATTTAGCGAGCAATAAATTTATACTTGCAGAGTTCGCGACCTCTAGGTTGGAAGCCGGAAGCTTCTCGCCAGAGCTGCTTATTTCAACAGCGTTCAAACCGTTTTATGATTTGATGAAAAAAAAAGTCAGTGTTTGTAGATTTTTGCTCACATAGAAACGGAGAAATAATCTGATATTATGTGTCAAAGTCGACAGGTGCACTTATTGTTGTTTGACAATATTACAATAATTATTATTATACCACCAGTTATAGAGAATTTCATGTTGATTGCCGTAGTGGAATAATTTTTCTTGTCACCCATACAGTTTCAAATAAGATGATTTTTTAACGGCAACGTCAATTCTTACACTTCTCGTAAAATCAGAACCCCAAGATGTGCGTTCATGAAAATCACAACAGTTATAGAAAATTATATTTTGTTTGCCGTAGTGTAATCGTTTTTCTTGTCACCAATTTATTCTTCGAAAAAATGAAATTATTGGGCAACGTCAATTCTTTACGCTCCTCGTGAAATAAGACATGTGTTCATTAAAATCACACCAATATGGACAATTTCATGTTGATTGCCGTAGTGGAATATTTTTTCTTGTCATCCATACAGTTTTAGTTCGAAAAAATTATTTTTTTATCAGGCAACGTCAATTCTTTACACCTCTCGTAAAAACAGAATCCCAAGATATGCGTTCAGGAAAATCCTACAAATTATAGAGAATTTCATGCTGATTACCGTAGTGGAATCACTTTTCTTGTCACCGCTACAGTTTTCGAGAAAATGATTTTCAATCGGGCAATTATGATTCTCATGAACGCGCATCTTGGGGTTCTGTTTTTACTAGGGGTGTAGAGAATTGACATTGCTCGATCAATTTTTTTTTCGAAAACTGTATGGATGACAGGAAAAACGATTCCACTACGGTAATCAACATGGAATTCTCTATAACTGGTGGTATAATAATCAATAATTAAAATATTGTCCAACAATAAGTGCATCTGTCGACTTTGACACAATCATTGCTTAATTTTTTTTAAATTTAACCAAACCAATTATACAGTTATTCCTGTTATAGATTTTGATAAATATTTCAATTTCTACTTAAGAAATTCATCTTTATTGTCACTTATATTTTTCCAGTCATTTGTACGAACTAGGGTAAATTTCTTCAGTACTTGTATTCCACTATTTTTGGGTTCATCAAATTAAAATTTGAAACATAAGCTTGAGGTTCAAAGGATATCCTCTGTTCTCCCCGAATTGTAACTATTTCTGATTCCCATCGTCTTCTTCACATGTTTATACCACTGAGGAAAGCAATATACTGAGGACAGAAGGACTGGTAACTTCGGAAGTCACACAGCCATCCACTTCCAACCTGGTCCGTGAAACATATCAAATTAACGAGTGAGCGAGATCAAGGTGTCGCAATCAACACGACCATCCCACTTAGACCTAGATTGTTACCATTGTTCTAAGACCAACGTCGAACAAACCAGCATTCCTTTCCTCGCAGACCCCCTTCAACTGATATCTGATCTCTACGAGTAGGTTTTTCAGGTATAACAGATATTCGGATGTAAATGTTCAAATTTTAATGAGCCGATCTCAAATTGGGAATTTAATCATTTCTAGTTTTTTGTCAATTCTTGTATATGTAAATTCATCATCATACTTTTTGAAATTGTTCATTCCTTTTTTTGTTATGACTCTTTCTTTGTTTGAATAATAGAAATAAATTGTTGAATTGATTTTTTACTGATTTATTTTGCCTTTCCATAGCTAGGTAACATTTGCTTATTTCATATACTTCCTTTATCTTTGACGTTTGTCTTTTGCAAGTCTGGCGCCCAAATAGCAGACCAGTCAAGTTAATTAATGAATAATTTTTCTAGTAGGCTGATCTGAAAAACTATTGAAAGTTGTTGATTGAAACTCACTCACGACCTTACCGAATCAAACTGAGGAGCCTATCGGCCAAGTGATTTCCTCTTTTGTTATTTAATCAGATTCTTCAAATTTGTGATTTAAAGAAAAAAGAGTGTTGAAGAGAAAACCACTATTAAAGCAAATTAACTCATTTATACATTCGGCATATTTGGCAAAATGTATTGATATCTCAATTTTTTACTTCTAAATTTTATTTTAATTAAAAAGGGAATTTTTTTTTTTTTTAATTTTTTTTTCTGAATCTCGTATGACGATATCCATAACATAACTCAAAGAATATAGATTCAAATATTTCATTCGGTTTGTTTCATTCGAGAAAACTTTCTTTCAATTTATCAATAACTCAAAATAAAACAAAATTTTTTCAAGGGATTAGTTAAAGAAATATTCTCAATAGAAAGACAATGTGATGCTGAGTTTTGATGAACTATATAGCATTGAGAGTGCCAACTTACATTGTTACGAATCCTCCTGGCGTCAGTTTGTCTTCTGTCTCTTTGGAGTAGCATAAAGTATTCGTGAAACTATGTTTGTAAAATAATTTAGAGAAATCTTCTTCTGTGCATTGGCTGCTGAGACAGAATCCAGTATGTACACCAAATGTTCCATTCCTGTCTAACATCCGTTGAAGAACTGGAAATTCCTGAAAGAAGGGTAATAATTTCTACAAATGCAACGTCGTATGACTCGGTTTCTGGATGTTGGGTAATAGTACAATTTAACGAAAAATTAATCAGTATTACATCGAAGCTGATGAAGTAATCATGAGATTTTGCAACGTTAGCAAAAATAAAATAGTGTTACCAATAATGAAATAGTTTATACAATAATCTCATGAAATTGAACTCATGAGAACAAGTGATAAAACCTATGTTTTTCTGAGCCCTAATTGATACGTACACAAAAATATAGAAAAAAACTTCAATTCATGGCGAACATATCGCATCTTATCTACTTCTCCTAATGAATGTTTTCCCGCTCTTATAACACTTTCATTAGTCTTGTTATTTCCCTGTAGTTCACCAAAAACATGTTGTTTACCTCAGTCTGAAATGGTATTGAGATGATTGTGCCAATTTTTTTGTAAATCATGTGTGATAGTCTGGGAGCCCATCAAAAGTACCGTCTCGCGGATTTGAAAAATTCTAGTGAAAATTGACCGTAGAAGGTTTTTCTTGCCGGAAGTATTTTCAATTGAATCAATTATCATTAAACAATAATAAAGTTCGCGGGAATTGATTTTAATCCTAGCATTTTATAGAAAATTTCAAGCTCTTTCAGAAAAACTTAATATGACAACCTCCACTCTTCCGAAAATGACTGTTATAACTATTTGAAGGAGGTGACAGGTAACAAAGTTCTGTCGCTATAGCGTGGAAATATTTTTTTTCAACGGCTGTGCTTTTTTACCCACTTTCCCGCACGCATTTCAGTTTTGAATGTGTCACTTTCCCAGACTAGTGCGGGAAAAAATCACGATCCCGCACTAGTTCAGGAAAATAAAAATATGTCAATTTTAACTTGTTATATACATTTCATTGATTTCACCTGTAGTTATTACTATTCCTACAAATGTAGGTTGTAATATTTAATCCAACCTAGACTTTTTTGTTTCTTTATTTTTTGTTTCTCTATTTTCTTTTATTGGAATAAAATAAAAATTAGGATCATTTTATATATCTACCCTATACATTTTTCAAAATCAATCCACATAACAAATAGTCTAATGGTAACCAAAGATTTGCCATGACAAGCAAGGTATTTCATGAAGACGTCAACGTTTCAAGTCCAAGCGTCGTCAAAGTGATAGATGGTAAGATGCCGGCAGAGATCGCTACCTATTTACGCCTACCTAACCCAGAACGTTAACACAGGTCACAGTTTCGGACATTTCTTCGGCAACGTTTTTAGCAGATTCAGACGGAGGAATAATCAACATAAAACGTCTTGGACGCTGTTGCTGAAGGTTACTTGGAGGATTCGAAGAATAGGAAAACCATGTCAAATTAAATTATTTCATGTACTAACAACCTGCAACCGATGCCGTCTGCGTCGTCGTCATCTAAATGCACTTTGCAATATACGAATGTTACTCTGAACAGCCAGTTACCACCAACTAACTCCGCTGGACCGGCTATTTTATCCCATTTGCAGAATGCAACAAATTGCGTTTTTAACATTAGAATTCATAATAATTAGTATATTTTCTTTTAATTTTATATATGACTATACCAAGAGTGTTGTCTGTTGTGACATGTTATTTTATAAATTGCTGCGAGTGAAAGGGATTTTCAACCTCACACATGCCGACTTGTTTTTCATATCTAATAATGTTCAATTTTAATTCATTGTAGAGTTCCTGATAAGAGACAATAAATGACTCGAAAGCTTGAATAGAAAAAAAGTGCACTTTTTTTTTCATCCCCTTGTTGACTGCATACCCGAATTTAAAAAGGATTCTTCTATATATATATATATATATATAAAAATATATATATATATAACTATGAATTTGAAATAAACTTAGTAGAAAGGATATTCCTTGAGGTTGCAGTCAAATCTAATGGCCAGTGAAAAAATAAAAACTCTTTCTTATTCTGTCAAGCTTTCGAAAATGTTTATTTTCATTATCAAGACAGCTGCGAAAAAAGGAAAACACAATTGTGAAATGCGATTTTAAACAAATTTGAAGAACTTACTAAGGTGAGGTTAAGTGAAGACAGCGATCTAATCACCATTGTGTGATTGAGTATCTTTTCAAAATAATATCACTATGAAGCACTACTAGTAATATATATAAAAATTAAACAATTGTAAAAGCACATATTGTTTAGGAACATAATTTAAACAATTTAAAATTTGACAGGACCATTACCACATGGTTGAAGCATGACTAAAAATGGAAATGGTGGATGACAGGAAATGCAAGACAGAAAGTGTCAAGTGTCATATATCAAAGTCAAACTGTCATGGGAGAAACATGTGTTTTGTCCAAAAAACAAAAGGAATAGTACCAATCTATATGACAAAAATTGATAAATGAGAGAAAAAATCAAGAAATAATAAGCAGTTTTTTTCTTTCAACACTTCAGTTAGAATCAAGTTTCAACATGTAATTGTAAATAACACTGAGGTTGGAAATATCAGATCGTTTATTAATGCTATTAGGTTAATTTTTTATTATACCATTTCAAGGAAATTCCTTTTGTGGTAGTTGTTCTCTACTGCTAAAATAGAAGGGTTGTTGAAATTACTGATATGATTAGAGTTAATATTATGTTCAGCTAATGCACAACTGTTTTTTTTTATTTTACAATCACTCTTATGAGAAGCTATGCGGCCTGTTAAATTCCTACTCGTCTGACCGATATAAATTTTATCACAGTTTACGCAAGGAATACTATAAATGACATTTGATTTTTCATAGATCGTTAAACGGGCTTTTCCAGTGTAAAGACTAGCAATACTTGATATTTTTGTTGGCAATGCGTAGTTTATCTAATTTTAATATATATATATATATATATATATATATATATATATTTATGTTGGGTTGTTTATATGATTTATAATTTGTATGATTTTGAGAATTTATTTCATAGATTATAATTTCTGAAACCCTATCATAACAAATGAAAAATACCGGCTTTGTTTTGTTACCTCTTTCTTTTCAAAACCTTTTACCTTATCCCAGCTCAGTCAGGTACTCCTATGAACATGTAAACTCCTTCCCAGTAGTTGGTTCCTGTAATCAGGGTTGCCTACTATGGCACTATCGATTCAATGATGAAAACTGTACAGTGGAGACAAGTAAAGTTAGAAATTGAAAAATAAATACAGGTTTGCAGAGAATAATCAAAGTAGTTGACTTTATTCAGATGGAAACTTAAATATACCCTACTCTGCGATAGCTACCTTATACTAGCAAAACAATGACAAAAAAATAGTGCAGTTTGATGTTTGTGATAATGAAAATTTGATGAAGAAAGTTTGAACGTATTATCAGTCTTTTGGGTATGGAATTTTATGGTTGTTCAACCCAAAACAAATAACCAATGGTTTAGAACACTTAAAGTTATTGGTTTTATGTGAAAGGTTGCACTTAGGTGAGTTCAGTTATTGAATACCTTGTCGCTAGCTGCGTTTCTGTTGACGTTTTCAATCCTGTGGACGTATATATGGGATGTCAATGACAGCTCACCTGCACTCCTTCCAAGGATTTATTTTCTGGATCAGGTAGGTGGAATTTTTATTTAGTATGTGCTTCCTCCGATCAGCCTTTCAAGAAATCTTCCCCGTCGGCAATTTTATATCAGGTTTTCTTATATTATGGGTGAAAGCTTCTTTTCAAATTTAGTACGTGGCTTCACTTTCTCGAACTTTTTTCAATCTCCTCTAGAATGTGTTATCTCGTTCCATGGCAACACTCACCAATATTAATTTTTTCACTGATTTACGAGTTTGTATCACTTCCTATCGAATCATTTGCTATTCTAATTAATGTTAATGATTTTATGAATGATATCTAATTCTAACTCTTACATACTATTTACAGATTCATATAAAAATTTTTTTTTTCAATTTCTGCCTTTACATTTTATTCTTTATCAATACTTTTCTCACACAAACTCTTTCGAATCCCATTGGTGGGTTTTCTATTCATGTGAATTGCCATACAGGATGTTCAAAACTTATCTATACGTTGATCTTACTTTAGTTTGATGTTTGCTAGGAATTTCAATTTTGATATAATTTAATCGTGGATTTTTGTTGGATGTATTGCTGGATATAGAATTTTGATATTAGAACTGCTTCAGGAATGTTCTCTTCACAGACATGTATCGACTAGAGCATAGTATAAGGTTCTATAGTAGTAAAAACGTGAAGAAAATTGTAAAATAACATAGCATTAACGATAATAATAGAAATAATTAATAATAATGATATGATAATTATAAGTTTAATTATTTAGTAACATTTCATAACAATATATATATATATATATATATATATATATATATATATATATATATATATATATATATATAAATAATTATATATATATATATATATATATATATATATATATATATACATATATATACATTCAATATGCATTTTGAATTTGTATGCGTTCGTAGAAAAAATAATGTTTCCAACTCATGCGTAATGTCTTTCCCGCCCTTGACGTCAGTCGCGTGCGGGAAAGTATCACTAGCCGCATTTATTAGAAAAATATATATTTCTTTTGTTCTTTTCTGTGTGCTCTCTCAGAATATCATGGTATGACAGCAGCCCAAAAACTGCCGGAAATACCTGTCATACCGGTTGTACTGACTGGACTGTCTGAGTAAATTTAAAAAAATTACTCCCCAATGAACTTTATATCAATATTTCCAACTTATTTGATGAATAGAATAAATCTTCTCAATCATTCTTAAATCATTCCTATCGAATATGAAAATAAAATGTTTGTATGAGAACATTGTTTCAGGCTTTTGTACGTTGTCAGTACGGAGTAGTCACCAGTAAAAAATCGGAAGAACTCTGACTGAAGCGGAATCCAACACGAATGAAAACAGAATCGAACTTGATTGCCAGTAGGTACGCATCTGAAAGTACCTTCGAAATGGCGGTACCTAGTGACAGAAGGAAACTTCCATTATCAATGAAAATTATAGGAAATCTTCCCTTGTGACAAACTTGATTATGTTTAATTATGTCACGTGTGCCGAGCAATCTGCATACCGATTTCAGTTTTTGTCCCTTGTCAGTAAGGAGTAGTCACCACTAAGAAATCGGAAGACATCTGGCTGAAGCGGGATCCTACACGAATGAAAACAGAATCAAGCTTGATTACCAGTAGGTACGCATTTAGAAGTAACTTTGGAATGGCGGTACCAAGTGACAGAAAGAAACACTGCAGAAAACTGTTTTTCTATGTTGAGTGGCTGTACGCCCGGTTAGGCGTGTACATTGAACAGGGAATCAATCAAGAACATAAAATCAAACCTGAAGGAACCCAGTTTTGTAATATTTCTTTCTTTCAGTTCACATAAAACAGTAGGGAGTGTTCAGGGAGATTCAACTCTTTCGCCAACTTTTGATCATATAGTTCTGGTTTATACAAAAATAGAAATGATGTTTGAAATGTTTCTGGTGTACCCGACGAATTTGTTCGGTGTTACGATTCATCTACTAATTTCGTGTTATAATGATAATCACAAACGCCGAACAGTGGGCTAGATGTTAAATGTCACCTCCATCCGACATAAGTGCATAAGTGAGGGAGCCCCCCTTAATGACATAAATGTTCGACAGTGCATTTTTTTGTTCGGCACACACCTTCATTTATTTGTAAATATCCACAAAATAATTTTCTAAAGCTATTCAACATGAAATAACTAGCTGCCTATTGAAATCAACAAACTAAAATTGATGCAAACTTTTTTTGGTAATTTCGAAAAAGATAGCTAATAATTTTGTTCGGGGGTTTGATTATTGATTGAAATATAATGAAATTCGTCATGCAAGATCATCGTCGAACGCTACAGTATAATTTGTTTGAAATGTTTGCGTTATGTTGTTTATAACAAATGTATGTCCGGTTAATTTGTTCGGCATAAATATTTCATGCTTTCATTTCATTTCATATTTGTTATAAAATTGACGCCGAACAGTGAGCTATGATGTCACATAATGACACCGGAAATACGGAAGTGCGCAGGTGCGGCAAGCCAACCAATATGTTCGGCGACGTATTGTTTTGAATTGTAGTGAATAATTAGGGGTATTAACGGAATGCCGAACAGTAAGTTATTGTAATTTTTGGTATATTTTTTCAACAATAGCCTGGAGCGCTAGTGCCCTCCATAGCCACCCTATATGTTCGGCATTGGCTTCCACCCAAACTTTTTTTAAAATAGTCATTTGCAACGCATGCCGAACGGAAGCTTATGATTCCAAAATCTGGGTTTCCGAAACACTTTGATCGTGCCGGTGCAGTATCTTGTAGCCACGGATTTTGGTCGGCGATGCGATTTCTGTGATGTAAAACACATATTTATGGAATTTGAGATAGTTGTGAGCGGTAAGTTATGGTACATAAAAAATGTGTTATGGGCTCCCAGTCTATATGTTCAAATGATCGTTCTTTCCCATTGCCACATTTGTAATCGCTCTTGTTATTATGGGTGGTTCACTTTCGAAAAATGTAGTTGTGCTTTGGAGTATGTTATCAGATTCTTTTGATTATATTGAAAGTTATCATTAATGGATATTCGTTTGCTCAAAAAAAATTCAATTACATGAATTTCTCAAATTTATTTTTCTCACTTGTTCTTTCATAACATCGGGATTTCCACATTATCAAAATATGTTGATATTTTCATCACAATCATTATGTGAAAAAAATGGCACACCATAAAAGCTCATACCATTATTCCATTGAACAAACAAACTACAGTCATCGCAATTTCAATGGTGTCTTCTTAAACAGATTTCTGAACTTGTGAAAGGAACTTGCACATCTCCCTATTTGTTCCGATATTGTTATTCCGGACTCACAGAGCGAATGACTTAGATATTTGTTCTGTAAGTTTGAATCAATCTAATTTTACCATGATTTTCCTCGAAAGATACGTTAGCAATATTGTTTCATGCCCCTAGAGAAAAAAGCAGATAATTACAATTTTCCATAAATATCATCATATAATCCAATTCACGATGGAGGTTTAGAAACCATAACTAAGAAATGATTGAAACAATGTAACTAACGAACTGTTACCCTAAATCTTAAGTAAAAAATTCAGAAAATACCCTTAAAAAAAGTAAACCACCTACAAACATTAAATATGACAAGCTACCGTATATAGGTGGTTTGACACTACAACTATGCAACATTTCAGAAAATGAAATTTTCTGCAGGTGGTTTATCTTCTTCAGTATTTTCCTTCTTCTTTTATTCATTGTTGAATTTATAATTTTGGTGATGATTGCCAACAGACAAGATTGTTCTGTATATGGTGTTCGTTTCCCATCAACATGTACAGTGCTTCTCAGAAGTCCCCTCCCCCCTCTTATTTTTGGAACGATTATACATAAACAAGTGAAATTTGGAAACTGAATATTGAAGGTTGTAAACTTCCCTACTAGTGATGATAGATGACGAAATCGTCAAAGATGACGTCACAAGGCAATTGTGACCAATAATTATAAATGGAACCCTACGGCAAGCGACACCTCTTTTAAAAGGTATCGAAAAAACCTATTTAATGATACTAATTTTGTTTGTGTTTATGGCAGTTTTGGCAACTCGCTTTTAAAAAACGCAAAGCTGTGATGAATTAAATCAGTTACTACTAAAATTCCAAATTCAAGCTCCGATTCTGGATAGTTGTCAAATAAGCTGACATTTTTGTTAGTCTCCCTAATTCGACGTTTTTGTAATTGTCCAAGTTTTTGTACATTTAATAATTTGTGTATTGTTGATCGGACGTTTCACTGTATTAGCAGCTTTTGGTAATTTTCATATTTTTGTACATTTTAATAATTTGTTAAACTGTTGTGAGCCGAACGTTTAAGTGCTTCAAGAAGCGAAATGGTACGTGCTTTAGGTGATAAAGTAGCAGCGATCCTAATTCTTGGTGAAACTGAACAAAATATTCATGCGGCAGAACGCATTTTAATGAGAGGTTTCACGATTGCCCCGTTTCGAGGACTTATTCAAGGTAGCTCCTCCGTAAGTTTGGAACAACGGGTAGTATTAATGATGCGAAACGATCTGGCAGACCACAAATTTCTGATGAGAAAAAAATACTGGCAGAAGTAATAGTTAATCCTACTTCTTCAACAACTCACGTTGCATCTACCTGTGAAGTCAGTCGAAGTACAGTACACAGGGTGTTGGAAACAAACAAATTTCATCCATACAAATAGAAAATGGTTCATCAACTCTCAGACGACGACTAGAATTTTGTGAAAATATGCAAACTAAAATTAACCAACAGCCAGACTATGTCAAAACAATTTGTTTAAGTGACGAAAGTACTCTCTATCTGCATGGAAATGTAAAAACACAGAATGTGAGGTATTGGAGTGACGCGAATGCTCACCTGTTTCACACATACCCAATTTCTCCAGAAGGTGAATGTTTGGGCAGGTATCCTAGGAAACCACATCGTGGGCCTCTTTTTTTGAATACTAATTAAACTGGTGAGGTTTATCTGGAGCTGTTGCAAAACACAATAGAACCGTTAATCCTTGAAATTTTGGAAGATAGTCCAGATGAATTCGGCAATTTGGAAATAACATTCCAACAGGATGGTGCTCCTCCACACTATTACGGTGCCGTAAGACGGTATTTGGATGAGGAGTATCGTGGTAGATGGATTGGACGACGAGGTTCAACGGAATGGCCAGCTCGATCACCGGACCTCACACATTTAGATCTTTTCTGTGGGAGTACCTTAAATCGAAGGTTTACGCCACTGAACCTGACAATATTGACGTTTTCAAACAACGTATTGTTGCAGAATGTGAGGCTGTTCCCGCAGACACATTTGCAAAAGTACGAGAAGAGTTTAAAAATAGGATATTTCACTGTCAGGAAGCTCCTTCGAGCAATTTCTTTGAGTAGATACTGATTCTCAAATTTGTAAATGATATCATACTGAATCGAATTTAAATTTTAATGTTTACTAATGAGCCATCAAAACTGCCAAAAACACAGACAAAATTAGTATCATTGAATAGGTTTTTTTGATAACTTTTGAAAGAGGTGTCGCTTGCCGTAGGGTTCCATTCAAAATTATTGGTCACAATGGCCTTGTGACGTCATCTTTGACGATTTTGTCATCTATCATCACTAGTAGGGAAGTTTACAACCTTCAATATTCAGTTTCCAAATTTCACTTGTTTATGTATGATCGTTCCAAAAATAAGAGGGGGGAGAGGACTTTTGAGAAGCACTGTATTTGTATCATGTATTAATTATATCGATCCTATTCTTTTTTATTCATCGTAAACAAGGAAAGCAACCCCAAATGTAGGTTACATTATTTTTGTGTGCCTATTTAACTTTTTTCGGATCTTTTCTCTGATGATTAATTGTCGTTTCAGGCAATATTGCATTCAATTCCTGCATTACATAATAATTCCATAATTGTATTATATATATATATATATATATATATATATATATATATATATATATATATATTTATTATTGTTTTGTTCACCATTGGCCACTTTCTGCGAGCAAGACACCGACGCCAATTAGCACACTCCCCCTAACCGGAAATTTTGCCGATTGCTCTGTGTTCTTTAACGAGCTCAACATCTATGAACTCGCGACCGCCATCTTGATGTCCCCTCCGAGGGACGGCATAGCTATCGTCCCATCTCGTGCTCATTGATGAGACGCCTGTTGCTGCGAATATGCTACTACGCTACGGTTGTTAGGGCAATTTACGCGCACCTTCCTTGTCACCATTCAAGTTCTAAACGCGCCCGACGTTGCTTGGCTCAGATATTGATAAGACTCGTCAACCTGACCAGCCACCGGTGCCCTATATATATATATATATATATATATATATATATATATATATTTTATAATTTATATTTTTGTTTTGCGGGTTACTGTGTTGAGAAGTTTTTGTGTTTTGTCCGCGTCCTGTGTTTTGGTCCTCGAAGGTCCGATTTCACGACGTTTCGGCAAATTCACATTTGCTATATTCAGGTGATGTCTAGAAATTCGATTGTTTCGCACTCGACTGATGTTTTCGTGTTGTGCTCCTCAATTACAACCACCATTACAAATTAGGATGGAAGGAACGTTCTGTTTTCTTACTATTTGTGGAGTCAGATCCGTCGGTGATAAATTGGTGGTTTCCATGTTGATGTCATCTTCAGTACCCATAATTTGGCAGTTGGTATTATCATAATTACCTTCCCACTTTGGAATTTCCTGTATCATTTTGGATTTTATCTGCTCCTCGCTCCTCCGCTAACAGAGGGGCACTCATGAGTTCGATCAGCACTAGACTTATTTCTGGATCCTGGTGGAGGTCATCTTTTGACATAATATTTGTCAATTTCTTCTACTTATTTGAAAGCTTCATATAATTAGCAGATTCATTGAACTGTATGAAATGACTAGCCTAGAGCTTTTATGATAAGCAGGATTCATTATAGAGTTAGATAAATTACCTTCGGTGGCTAGCAATGCCTGAAATTGATGTTTTGTGTTCTTTTTTGTGGCCGAGATATGTTCAATGGTTTCATCACCACCACCGGAACTACCCATCAACTTATATAGCATGATTAGCTTTTTATTCTCTCTGGCTAAGTACTCATTTTCCGTCCTTTTGCTCCAGAAACATTTTGCTTGAAAAACGTTACACTCAAATCTGACCTCGAAATTTCAGTCTAATCGTGGAGTGTCACTTCATAAAAAATCGACGCTAATGGACCATTGAGCTGCTAACTTTGGCTGCTGTCTTCACACTGGTATTTTCTCAAAACTAACAAGTGAAAAGCCTTCCAGATTCGACTCCTAACCACGGCAAAGGACTGGTGGCGTTCTTAGGTTAGGAGTCAAGTAAATGAGGAATGTGTTTGTCCTGCCGTTTACAATTTGTATCACAAAAATAATAACATTATTGTGAAGTTTAAAGAAAATTAGGTGTATAAATTAGACCCTGTCTTCTCTACGCCGGTACCCAGGCCGGATGATAACGGATTTATGGAAAGAAGGGGCACAGGCTGTGTAATTTGAAAAAAGTCAACCCCTTATTCTCTACGCCGGTAACCAGGATGGATGGGGACGAATTCATCGGAATGAGGGAGTTTTGCATAATTTCAAATAAAGTACAAATTGTGTATAAATATAACGGATGCAGAATAGTTTAGAGCGAGACTCATGCATTCGCCCGACGAAGCCCCGAAGTTACGTAACAGAGGCTACGTAATAGGGGGAGTGCTGGATAATAGCGCCGAAGGGAAGCTACATCCAAGAAACCATAGAGAGAGAGCCTTCCAATAGCGTAATTTCGAAGCAGCATGATGAGGAGAGTCGTTTAGTAGTTCATTCGCATAATTTTTATTTTTATTTGATGTCTTCATTATATAAATTTCGATCAACTTTTGAAAGAATGCACTATCCTACATAAGAAATATACTGTCCAACTATTTATCTTCATCTGACCCCATCGTTATTATTTCAGACGGCAGAAAAAAACATGAGGGAACAGTATAATTTTTTTTCATGTGTCATGTAATTTTTTCTGTTAAATCAATATTTATGCCAGTTTTCGAGTCAAACTTGGAAGGCATGCTTTTTCTGCGAAGAACTCAAAAATAATCGATCCCACTTGAGAAATAGTTATATTAAAAATTGTATAGCGGAAAATTGTCTACAAATTTTGTTTCAAACAGTTTTTCCTATCTACAATAGTTTTCGACGACATTTTTTTAGAAAATAAAAGAGAAGAAATTGAATGTGAGAGCGAAACACTGGATGCAGAGGTATTGGATGGAAAATCAGAACCAGACCCATCATAAATGAAAAGAATAAAATAAATAATGTGAGATGCTAATGTATTTTTACCTATTACAATGTACACTATATAAAGAAATAAAAAAAAATAAGATCGATTATGTAAAGATAGCAGTAACATTATCCTCAAAAAAAAGATGACATGTTTTTCCAAAACATTTCTTCTTGAACATTCTTCCCCTCAAATTCCCTCTGTACATCACTCCAAAGTTCTCCCGAATTCACCCTGACAATTAACCTCTCCCCTTATTACCTTCCCCTTTCTTAAACCCTCTCCATGTCCCCGTTTATCGTTTGTATCCCTGCCAATGACCTTTAATTTAACAACAAATTCCTCCGAAAATCATCACTCTGCTTCTTGTTTACCTTGTCATTGTTCTTGTTCCTTACCTCAGTCTCATTGTATGTAAAGAATTTTCATTTAACTATCTACTGTGCTGAAACTGTTGTAGATAGGAAAAAAAATCACAACAAAAGTTATAGACATCTATACGCTCTACAACTTTTGATATAACTTTTTTTCACGTAGGATCAATTGTATTGGAATTATTGAAACTGTTATATACTTAGGAACTATCTCTCTCTATTTCATTGGCTTTTGCTTCCTGTTGGTGCATTCAGCCGAACTTTAGAAGTAGTCTTGCTGGTACTATACGAGAATATCTATAAGATCTACTAATTGAGTTCGTTCGAACATATACTGGATCAGGTATGAACGGCAAAACAGAGCATATAGGAATTTTCCTTATGGAAAGAGTTCTTTCAATTCGATTCAATAATATATTTTTTCCTGAAAAAAATACCACCATCATACGGAAGACGGTCCGTAGTTATATCCTGTTATGTTTCCTACTCCCCCATTGTCATTGCTTAATTTTTTATAAACATTAAAAAGCATTTTTTTAATTTTTCATTGATTTCGACTTGTGACTTGTGAAAAACCAAAAGAATCGGAAAAAATCTGCGGTTTTTTTAAATACATAACACCGCCATTTTTCAGGTTTTGAAGCAGGCTCTCCACTACATAGTAGTGATTGATATGTACTTCATGTGTAAATAACTCAGGCACTGTTGGATTATTAGTTTTGGCATAATTGTTATTTGATTTTTTTATTGCACTCTATTGCAACAGACCTGGATGCGTCGTAGGTGGTCCGATTCGAATAGTTCTGAAAGATTTTGACAGGTGAAGTATAGTACTACAATATGGCTATTCTCATTTTGCGTTAAATTGCTGCGAAATAGGTAATACTTGCACATATGACCAAAAACCAGCAAGTGCATGAAAGCGGCTCAGGAGTGGGGGTAGAGCAGCAGATGCATAACGGGCGCAGAGTGTTTAATATACATACGCTTTCCCGCGTCTGCTGATTTACCCCCACTACTCAGCCGCTTTCACGCACTCGCCCATTTTCGGTCATGTTTGCAAGTAATTTTCATCTATTTTGCAGCAGATAAGACTATACGTTTTGTAGTACTATACTATGACTCTCGAAATCTTCTTCAAAAATTGGAATCGAACTACCTATGACGCATCCAGGTCTGCTGCAATAAAGTACATTAAAAAATTCAGATTGCAATTATGTCAAAACTTATGATGCGACAGTGCCTGAGTTTTTCACACATAAACAACATATTAGTCACTACTTTGTCGTGAAAAGACTGTACTACAATTCAGAAAGTGGCTGTGTTGTTAATTCTTAAAAAAAAACTGATTTTTTTCCGGTTTTTCTCCGTTAATAATAATTCGATGCAGTAGCGTCATGGCTCATTTCTTTGAAATCGAGAGTATCGAGATTGCTACATTGGTTTTCAAGTTACAAGTCAAAAACGATAAAAAATTAAAAAAAATGTTTTTAAATGTTTATAACAAATTAACCAATGACAGTTGGGAGTAGGAAACATAACAGGATATAACTACCGACCGTCTTTCGTATGATGGCACAGTCCTGGTAGTATTTTTGTCACAGAATCAATAGAGAAGAAAATCTCTATTGATTGGCCTATAACTCAAGATCCCCAAAAACCACATTTAGCATTGAACAGGACCATGGTCGATGCTAGAATTATTTATTTCCTAATTGATATTCACTTTTTCAACTTACATTGCTATCGTCGATACCCAGGAATCCTAAACAGTATTTTCCATAGTGAACAACTTCATCATTGTGGTCGACATAACCATAGCATTCGTCAAAATTTCCAAAACTATAGAGTGCTCCCTGATTCACTCCATCTGGAAATTTGGCACTGGCATCAAAATCTGAAACAAGGATAAGTTTTTCACTGTGATCGTTAGGACCATTAGAGTTAAAGTAAAAATAGTTTACATTCTGGAATAAAATGAAATACAATTAGGGAAAGATGTTCAATTTGGAAATGCCGCGAATAATAATAGTTTATTATTGTAGAAAGTCCATTATTCAAAGATGGGTGTTCCAATTGAAAACACATAATTGATCTTGTTTGGATTTAACAAAACTTCAAATTCAATTCTGACAGCCAGTAAATAAAAATATTATAAAAATATCGATTGGTTTCATTCCGAGGAAAGAAACTATCGAGTTTCTGCCGGCTGAATGGAGTTGGAATCGGTTTAACACTGTCAGTTTAGCTTTTGTTTATTGTGAATTGCTACACAATTGTGATTCTAACCATTGAGTAATCTGACAGATGTCACATTCACAAAACTATACTATAATATTTAACGAGCGGTAATGTAGGTCATAACTAACGCAGATGAAGTTTGCAGCACGAGCCGCAGGCGAGTGTTGTAATTCATCAAGTGAGTTATGACCATTACCGCAAGTTGAATACCATACTTTATCTACGACTATAACAATAAATACTAAGATACAAGTACAGAGAAAGAACTTTATTCACAAATCTTAATAGTTACCTATAACAATGCTATAAAAATTTTAATTGTAAATACTCATTTTTTTTATTGATAAAATTAACTGTAAAGTTTGAACGACCAGTAAACTGAATATGTGGGACTGAATTATGCAAGTTTATTGTATCATTTTGGGTTTGTTGCATATATGTTGTTGATGTACTAACTGGTTGAGGTGATAGAACTGTATATTTTATTTGCAGTATCTGTCTTATTCTTTTCGGAATCATCAACGTACCCCTCAGCCATGGCGTTTCAGTGCCGTTATATCCCCTCCAGCATCTACTAATAAAGCTGCCGACGAGCGGCGAAAACAATGCGCTGTATATAAATTACAGTGTGGTAATTTTTAAAATGCAGCAATATCTTTCCCCATTGCTCCAAATTTATTAATGCCAATTCTTTGTGAGTGATATTTTCCATTTGGAAATTTAAAGAATAATATCGTTTGCGATATATCAGTAGGACGAAGATTTAAATATTTCTTAACTATGGTATACAAATTTCCCGTAACAGTGAATTTTCTGGCAATTTTTGTTTTTGTACACTGACCATAAAAATAGATCCATGATCTTCTAAATCTGTAATTTGCATAGAGTGCAATTCTGCTGACGACAAGCACCCATAACGCCCATTATTAAAGCAACCTAAAATAAATTATGTAATTGACTAGATGATAAAAACGATTGAATATTGTGAGATCTACTAACTTTGTCGCCAGATATTTCTCATCAGGAGCTTCATTTATAAAATTATTAAGTTGTTCTGACCTAAAAGTTTTTGCCTTTTTAGCTACATGTTTCTCTGATTGACGTTTAAGAAACGCGCGTAATTTCCAATAATTCTCTATATTGATTCCATTATTCATGTTGAGTGTGCTGCTTAGCATCGAGTAGAGAGTCCATAGGGACGATGCTTTATATTTAGTGCTAAGTTCACTAAAATATGCCAAAAGTACATTTTCTGTGAACGATGACTTAATGTTCTTGCTGCAATCTTTAAAATTTTTGTATTAATATTTGTTTTGGGATTTTTCGGGCAATAAATTCTGTATGGTAACATTAGCCACTTGCCTTATTCCTGGAGGTGTACATAATAATTAATCTTTTTCAGAATAATTAGGTATTAACTCAATTTAAAAACGTCAAAATTATTCAAGTGATATTACTCCCCTCAATAACAATAATGGACTGTTCCGTTTCGGCCAAACGGCTTGTACAGAAGAACAGAGCCACTTTGATATTCGGTTGGTAAATAATTCCAAGAATCTTTTCCGATTTATTATAGTGAGTTATAGTAGTGAGTTATTATAACTCACGTTGTTTGTTTATAGATAATATCAATTGCTCAAAATGAGTTGGATAATCAATATATAATTCAACAGGAGTAGATGAATAGTTTATTCTCCAATGAGAGTATTATGATAGCTATTATTCTCGATGATAAAAATTTCGAAACGAGCCGTAGGCGAGTTTTGGAATTATCCGAGAGAATAATAGCTTATACGCGAGTAGAATACTATACTTTCTCTACGACTATATGATAGTCAGAGTTTTAATGCAATCTAAATATCATTCATGAAAATAATAGATACTTCATTTACTCATTCATTTTGAATTTAAGATTTATTCCACAACGATGATGACATATTTCTCAGAGAATTTTGTGAAATAAGCGAGAAGAACATTTTTCGAAAATGGATGTGCCTGTTTCAAGTTTCGCCAATCCATGTATGCCTTCGAATATTGCTTTTTTTATTTTTCCGGCAATAAGTTCAGAGTTGCTGTTTTCGCCGTTTCCAATAAATCCGGTGGTGTACAATCTCATTATTCCCACTATCACTGCTTCCCAATTCACCATTATTCATTTTATATTTTGATCGTGACAGATCAAAGTTAAAACTACCAACAACAACAATCTGCCATTCGCGGAAGCCAAGCCGTGACACGTCGAATGAAGCAACATCTTGAGAAATGTGTTTGGTAGATTTGCTGTTTTGTCATTAGTCTATAGATTAGAATGGATGAGTACGAAATATTCCACTCATGAGGATCCTTTCAATTGCTACTGATGATATAATGCATGTTGCCATGGGCACCCGTATATTAGTTTAAACCGAAATTGTTCAAACATGTAGGAATTATTTACGACAATTTGGGTACTTTTGACCCATGAAAAATATATTAAAAAAATTTTTTATATTCTCTATTAAAATACAAATCAAAAAGGTCCATGACTTTTCACGATAAAGTTAATATTTTTAGAAATATGAATTTTTAAAGGTTCGAAAAATATCAAATTTGGGTACTTTTGACCCATGAAAAATATATTAAAAAAAAATAATTATTTATACAATAGGTAATAATATTCTTGATAGATATTTAAAAAAATTCATCGTTTATACCTGTTTTTTTATTGTTAATTTCGCGCGCTCACAAGTATGCGTCGCTTACCTTTAAGTATCGCCGTATCTCTCTGACTCATACTTGTGAGCGCGCGAAATTAACAATAAAAAAACAGGTATAAACAATGAATTTTTTTAAATATCTATTAGGAATATCATTAACTATTGTATGAAGAATAAAAAAAAATATTATTTATATTTTTTTTTCAATATATTTTTCATGGTTCAAAAGTACCAAAATTTGAGATTTTTCGAACCTTTAAAAATTCATATTTCTAAAAATAATAGTTTTATCGTGAAAAGTTGTGAGATCTTCTAAATTTGTATTTAATAAAGAATATAAAAAAAAATTGTCCGGTTGAAAAATAACATTTTTAAATTTTTTAAACAATATGGGGTTGCCCCAGGCAACTTCATTTGTAGGGCAATTTGAAGAGAATCGCATAAAAAAATTGAGGTGGAATAGTTTTCGGTACTCATGCGCCGATTCCTCCTAGTCTATAAACCTCTCAGTTCCCGTGGATCCTGAAAATTCTGAATCTCCGATTGGTCGAGTGCCGTTGAATAATGAGTTGGGATCCACGGTGTCTTGGAATCATCTTCATTCATCAATTGATAACCAATATGTAATCAATGTAGAAAATGGAATAAAAATGCGATGAGTTTTGAGCAAAAAATATAAGTACACCCCAACATCTTATTCATTGAGCGTCTCTCGGTTTGTTACTTGCGGAGTCTAAAGAAAGGAATTCAATTTGAAAATTCACTTCTGCTGTATACAAGATGATTCAAAATTGAAGTTCTGTGAAGAATTTTGTATATTTAAGCAGAGCGCTTTCGGCCTGCGGTCATCTTCGGTGCTTATCTGTCATGAGAATGAAAAATCATCTCGGTCGAAGTAAAGCTTGTGAGCATTCTTACATGTGTTTTATGTTCCTGATTCAAAGAATCACATTTATAATGTTAGTTCAATCAATGAAAATTTATTAACTTTGGTATAATTGAACTTTTTTGAACTATTGAGAGTTTTTGGCCAATGGCTAGACAGCCGTGGTGAGACAGAGTGCTGTCAACATATATTTATCAACTACCAATATGGATAACACTCGATGTTAACAAAGTGAAGTCACGAATATCAATCTGTTATATTTCATGCGGGCGCTTGAAAACTACTCCACATGCGCAACATTTGAATTACGACTCATGACATAAATATTTAAGGTTAGGTTATTCATTTGAGAAATTGACCAGGTATGGTTTCGGTTTAATAGATTTATCGAATTCCGTTGGTGATTGATTTATACTGATCTAACATTTGACAAATATTGAATTTCATACCAGTTTTGAGTTTGCTTCACTTCTAGTCGATTACCAATGTGATGAGCACACTACATCAAATATTTTAATGTATTCATATGTAATACAATTAACTGGAGAACGCGGCTATAAAAAGTCAAATTTTATTTTCGTTCGAAATTAATTACGACCGCGGTGAGAGTTGAATGAACGCACATCTTGTAAAATATCAAGACCCTCTCGGGCAATGACAGTTATAATCTAACTGTGGAAACACATCGCCCATAATTACGACAGGACCATTATTTTATTTTTATTAAACCCAAAGCCGCGATAGTTAATTAACGATTCTCCGACAGCCGGGAGGAAACATTAAATTGTAACGATCGCTCTTGAGAAATACCGCCGTTGACTGTACATATCGTGGCGGCTTGTCAAATCAAAGGCGAATCGGAATGTTCTCAGACACATAACATGAAATGTATGACCCCTTGCGGCTTCGTTTGATTACCGAGATCTATATATATATAGCACTTTTCTCTGAGGGCTATGTCCATTAAATTCCTTCCATTTTGTTTCCAACTGTCCCCTCGATATTACTCTCTTTCATATTTATATTCCTGGACTCGGATGTCACGCAGGTAGCTATAGCTGCCTCCGTGGTGACGTTGGTTGTTGGCCTGGAATTCAGGGTCTGCTGACCGAAATCACAAATGAGCGGATGGCTTCTGTTTGTTGACTCCGTTGATATGTCGTTTTCTACCAAGTGTTGTTCATCCTTGCACTTCTCCACCGTACTGATGAGGGCCGAGAGCCCGAAACACGTGTCTACGGTTAGCACTTTTCTCTGAGGGCTATGTCCATTTAATTCCTTCCATTTTATATATATATATATATTTATATATATATATATATATATATATATATATATATATTTATAAGAATCCCCATAACGGGGAGGAAGATTCATTCGACAATCAGTGCTCAGCGAGTACAAAGCAAAGTTCTGTATTAGTTTTCATAATTCTGAAGCGAATTAAAGTAAAGTCTAACTTCAATTAGAGAAGATGCATTCCCATCTTCGGATACGAAGTGAACGTAGACTTCGTAATTTTCATCTAACGTAGTCAATGGATCAACAGTATGCAGAAAAATAGTGAAAGTGAAAATCTCAGAAATTATCTCCGTAATAACTAAATTAATGGAATTAATATTTTTCAAAGAAGCTAATTGATTATATTACGACCAGTTAACGCGTAATAAAACTCGGTAATAACAAAGAATAATTAAGTAACATTTAAAAACGTGTTGTGTTCTCCAGTTGAGGGTAAGAAAATAAAACTGTTTAATTGGCAATGTATATATGTATAGTGTAATAAGGAAATATTCCATTATGGATTTCATAGTAGAATCAACTGTTGAGTTGACAAAAGTAAAATTATTATCAATTGTCAAAATAACTGAAGAACAGTTATTTCAATTGGCATCTCATATTTATTTCTCATTCAAGTTTATTTTGACTTTCTCTACATTTTCTCCGTAAATCATACCAGGTGTATCAATTGTGTTTTATATTTTAGAAAATAGATATTATATATATATATATATATATATTATTACAAGTCCTGAGTGTATCATTGTTTTGGAACTATCTGAGATTGGTAATTGTCATGTCAAATTGAGTCCCACGCTTCATTACATACTGAGTAAGATAATATATCAAGCCGCTCTGGGATATTGTCCAATTATTGGTCAATAGACCAATAACGCTCAGTATGGTGAAGGCTCAGCTTTAACGAAAATACGAGCAATCGTAAGGTTGGTTGACCTGACGAGGGGTATTTATTTACTCTCCAAAGGGCACTGGTCATATCACCAATGCACAATTTTGTGGTTATGTAACCATAATGAGAATTCACAAAAAATGAAATGAGCTTGTCATCTCCAACATTTTTCACGTGAAATAATGACTGCTAGAACGAGATGAACGAACACAATCGGGTCTTTGATAAAAAATTGCTTATTTATTTGGCGCATGCGCATTTACTTATGGTGCCCGATTTTGAAATGTTCAATTGTTTTGGCTTCACAGAGGCTATCCTTATTATTAAGATGTCTAAAAATCCTGGTGCTTGCACTTATACATGTTGAAGTTTGGGATCAGCTTGGCGACACTTGGCCTACTTGATAATAGAGATCATTAGCGTTTCAGATGGCGCCAATTTCATTTCAGTTTTGATGCAGTAAACAGAACACACAGGGTATATTTTTTTCCTCATCTTTCTTTTTGAGGCGGACGGTTCGCGGGTTGTAATTTTAGCTATGCTATTGCTTGAGAGGTGACATCTGTCCAATAGCAACCAATAGCAAGGCTAGAATTAGAAGCCTCCGAACATTGCACAAAGAAAACACCCTATTGTTGTTTTTCGTATCATTTGAGAGATCAACTGAATATTTTTTCGAAGATTGAGAATAATCAATGATCACGCAGTCTATTTTAGATGTATGAGGTGAATGAGTTGCAGAGTAGAGAACAAATCTGCTAGATTATGGTGTTGAGACGGTGTGACCCCGGGTCTTGTTAGATTACATATATTCCTAGATCTCGGTGGGAAGGGGAAGTGTTATTTTCATAAACAAAAAAAAAAGAAACTAGCTTGATGAAGTCAACTATGGAAAACATCAGAACATCGTCTGAGGATGGAATATCATTCAGAAGGAGCACATCCCAAGCAGGTAGTTAGAATCATCATCTGTACTTCCAAGAAAAGGGTTTCCGATGACAAGCATCAAGCAGAAAGTAAGTAAAACTCCTTCGATGATTTCTTTCCCCTCTCCGCCACTCAAGTTATGGAATTGTACGACAACTGATAACAAGTCTAAGACTGTATGAAGAGAACAAGGTGAGTATGAATCACTTCATAGGTATGAGGTCCATACACTTTTTATGTAACGTTGTATGTACTTCCTACGATGCAACTTCAGCACTACGCTGTCATCTCCCAATCACATTTTCCTAACAATTTGTCATCTAGAATTGAAATACACACTTCATTGATGAATCTGAGCTACAAATATCCATCTTTGGAACAGAAAGGACAAATCTGGGAACATTATAGAGATGAGGATATTCAACTCAACTTCAACGATACCCTGTATTGTTCCAATATATTTCTCTGCTGAAATGACTTCCTTAATCATAGAATATACTTATTAATCAAGCTGATCAATATAATAATAACTTTTCGGAAGAAAAAACGAATCTTGGAAAATTTTCAATAATGTCTATCTACTTATTTCACCCCTCAAATGAAAGAATATACTTTCTCGATAAAGCTGATGGAAGGAATAGTATCTTTAGAGTTAGTAAAACCAAATCTAGGAAATATTAAAACCAAATCTAGGAAATTTTTTGAACATGTAGGATGACATTTCAACTTCGACACTACCCTGTCGTCTTCCTAGAATATTTCTCTACTAATCCAATATATCAAATGAAAGAATACACTTTTCTCATCAAGCTGGTATGCTTTTCACCCACCTTACCGAGCTTGAGAGTTGAAAATAGGCTTCCAAAGTAATAGTTGTCCTGTAGCGTGAGTTATCAACAAGACGTCAAAGCCCAAGTTTAGGGCTGAAATTTGGTAGATGCCGTAGTTTTTCAGACGTGAAATCTGGTTCTAACTGTACAACAGATATCTTAGACCACTTTATACAAGTTTCAGATTGCAAATCCATTCGGGAAATTCGAAAATTGGCAAATTCCAGTCGGAAAATTGGGAATTCTTGGAAACAAAATGCGTCTCCCTGGATACGATCCTTTTCCTATAAAAGCGAGCACCAAATCGATCAGAAATCACTTCCACTTGGGTCCTGGTCCTGACAACATCTCCTGCTATGGAATTACATTTAGGTAAGGTGACTTGAATCATTTTTAATCTATTTTTATTGAAACAGAAATTGTATCTATGAATTGAACTTTTATTATGAATTATGACAGTTGACATGGTGAAGTAGTTCAAACTGAAGCGGTCGACTGTAAGTTGTATTTTCACGGCGCGTTTCCGATAGGGGTGTTTTAACAAGTGGTTCTTTATCGTTTATCTAGATAAATGATGAGATTGGTATGATCAGATTATTTTACAGGTGATTGTTTGCACATATGTACATGCGTATCGTTTTACTAATATTTTATGGTTATTTCTTCCTTTAGGTAAACATAATGGTTTGATAGGTTGAATAAATTTCACAGGTTATGACTTATACCTATGATACATATATATTGCTTTACTAATGTTCGTTTATTATTTTTATCTTTAGCGTAAACTTATTATATTGGTATATTTAATTTATATTATAGGTAGATATATCGTTCTTCACTAACACTTATTTGCAATCATTTATTTCAGGACTATAGGTATATATTTTAATGATGTTTCATTTTATTACCGGTTATTATTCCCCATATTATATTTTCCACTTGTGATCACTAATACCCGATATTAATCCTCTCCTCATATGGTATATTTTATTGAATTTCCTGGTTATTGGTTATGCATACGATCTATACATTTGGTTTTCACATCTTACTCCTTATTCACCACACACATCACCACCTCCGGAATAAACCCCGTCGAGGCACCACACTCACCTACCCACCTCCGGAATAAATCCCGTCGAGGCACCACACATCACCCACACCCCTCCGGAATAAACCCCGTCGAGGCACAACATCACTCACACACCTCCGGAATAAACCCCGTCGAGGCACAACATCACTCACACCCCTCCGGAATAAACCCCGTCGAGGCACAACATCACTCACACCCCTCCGGAATAAACCCCGTCGAGGCACAACATCACTCACACTCCTCCGGAATAAACCCCGTCGAGCCACAACATCACTCACACCCTCCGGAATAAACCCCGTCGAGGCACAACATCACTCACACCCCTCCGGAATAATCCCCGTGAAGTACCCCATCACACACACTCTTCCGGAATAAACCCCGTCAAGGCACCACACTCACTTCGCTCCTCAGTAATCCACTCAGTGGAGTCCCATACTCAACTATTTTGATTTGGAATGTGTTTAGTGAATCCACAAGGCCTATGTGGATTGACTGATCTCAAGTATATGGCGTAAGTTCCAGGTGTATGGGTATGTTTCACTACTAATTTGGGAATGTTTGATCTTCCGATTGAGGTATTAAAGATTGACCCTCCTAGACCAATAAAATCGTGGGGCAAATGATTAACACATATTTATATAGAAAAATCGAATTTAAACGGTTTTCTTCACATAAAGGATTCAATATAAAATTGAACCAGAGAAAGGTAGATCTCAGGTGAAAAACAACTACTTTCCTGGCAAATACCACGCAGAACGTTGAATGATATTCACCTGAAAATCCATGCATACTTCCATATAATATCAATGGACATTGAATGCAAATGTTTCTTTCTGATAAGCTCGATTATGTTTAATTTATGTCGTGTTCACCTAACAATCCGCATACCGGTTTCAGGCTTCTTGGCCCTCATCAGTACGGAGTAGTCAACCAGCCAAAAGTCCAAAGAACTCTGGCTGAAGTGAGACACAACGTAAACAATCCATCATCGATCTTAAAACACCTATAGGTACGCGGAAAAGATAAACTTTAACTGGCGGTACCTAGTGACAGAAAGAAACACTCCGAAAATCTCCCACCTCGATAGGTTTCTAAATAAAGATTCCTTCTCAGTAGGAGTGGCAAGCCCGTCTAGCATATAGTGAGAGATAAGTGCCATGTGAAGTGGAATGAATAGAAAAATCGAATTTAAACGGTTTTCTTCACATAAAGGATTCAATATAAAATTGAACCAGAGAAAGGTAGATCTCAGGTGAAAAACAACTACTTTCCTGGCAAATACCACGCAGAACGTTGAATGATATTCACCTGAAAATCCATGCATACTTCCATATAATATCAATGGACATTGAATGCAAATGTTTCTTTCTGATAAGCTCGATTATGTTTAATTTATGTCGTGTTCACCTAACAATCCGCATACCGGTTTCAGGCTTCTTGGCCCTCATCAGTACGGAGTAGTCAACCAGCCAAAAGTCCAAAGAACTCTGGCTGAAGTGAGACACAACGTAAACAATCCATCATCGATCTTAAAACACCTATAGGTACGCCGGAAAAGATAAACTTTAACTGGCGGTACCTAGTGACAGAAAGAAACACTCCGAAAATCTCCCACCTCGATAGGTTTCTAAATAAAAGATTCCTTCTCAGTAGGAGTGGCAAGCCCGTCTAGCATATAGTGAGAGATAAGTGCCATGTGAAGTGGAATGAATAGAAAAATCGAATTTAAACGGTTTCTTCACAGAAAGGATCCAATATAAAATTGAACCAGAGAAAGGTAGATCTCAGGTGAAAACAACTACTTTCCTGGCAAATACCACGCAGAACGTTGAATGATATTCACCTGAAAATCCATGCATACTTCCATATAATATCAATGGACATTGAATGCAAATGTTTCTTTCTGATAAGCTCGATTATGTTTAATTTATGTCGTGTTCACCTAACAATCCGCATACCGGTTTCAGGCTTCTTGGCCCTCATCAGTACGGAGTAGTCAACCAGCCAAAAGTCCAAAGAACTCTGGCTGAAGTGAGACACAACGTAAACAATCCATCATCGATCTTAAAACACCTATAGGTACGCCGGAAAAGATAAACTTTAACTGGCGGTACCTAGTGACAGAAAGAAACACTCCGAAAATCTCCCACCTCGATAGGTTTCTAAATAAAAGATTCCTTCTCAGTAGGAGTGGCAAGCCCGTCTAGCATATAGTGAGAGATAAGTGCCATGTGAAGTGGAATGAATAGAAAAATCGAATTTAAACGGTTTTCTTCACATAAAGGATTCAATATAAATTGAACCAGAGAAAGGTAGATCTCAGGTGAAAACAACTACTTTCCTGGCAAATACCACGCAGAACGTTGAATGATATTCACCTGAAAATCCATGCATACTTCCATATAATATCAATGGACATTGAATGCAAATGTTTCTTTCTGATAAGCTCGATTATGTTTAATTTATGTCGTGTTCACCTAACAATCCGCATACCGGTTTCAGGCTTCTTGGCCCTCATCAGGTACGGAGTAGTCAACCAGCCAAAAGTCCAAAGAACTCTGGCTGAAGTTTTAGAAACCTATCGAGGTGGGAGATTTTCGGAGTGTTTCTTTCTGTCACTAGGTACCGCCAGTTAAAGTTTATCTTTTCCGGCGTACCTATAGGTGTTTTAAGATCGATGATGGATTGTTTACGTTGTGTCTAACTTCAGCCAGAGTTCTTTGGACTTTTGCTGGTTGACTACTCCGTACTGATGAGGGCCAAGAAGCCTGAAACCGGTATGCGGATTGTTAGGTGAACACGACATAAATCAAACATAATCGAGCTTATCAGAAAGAAACATTTGCATTCAATGTCCATTGATATTATATGGAAGTATGCATGGATTTTCAGGTGAATATCATTCAACGTTCTGCGTGGTATTTGCCAGAAAGTAGTTGTTTTCACCTGAGATCTACCTTTCTTGGTTCAATTTTATATTGAATCCTTATGTGAAGAAAACCGTTTAAATTCGATTTTTCTATTCATTCCACTTCACATGGCACTTATCTCTCACTATATGCTAGACGGCTTGCCATCCTACTGAGAAGGAATCTTATTTAGAAACCTATCGAGGTGGAGATTTTCGAGTGTTCTTTCTGTCACTAGGTACCGCCAGTTAAAGTTTATCTTTCCGGCGTACCTATAGGTGTTTTAAGATCGATGATGGATTGTTTACGTTGTGTCTCACTTCAGCCAGAGTTCTTTGACTTTGGCTGGTTGATACTCCGTACGATGAGGCCAGAAGCCTGAAACCGGTATGCGGATTGTTAGGTGAACACGACATAAATTAAACATAATCGAGCTTATCAGAAAGAAACATTTGCATTCAATGTCCATTGATATTATATGGAAGTATGCATGGATTTTCAGGTGAATATCATTCAACGTTCTGCGTGGTATTTGCCAGGAAAGTAGTTGTTTTTCACCTGAGATCTACCTTTCTCTGGTTCAATTTTATATTGAATCCTTTATGTGAAGAAAACCGTTTAAATTCGATTTTTCTATTCATTCCACTTCACATGGCACTTATCTCTCACATATTTATATATTGACAAGCGCTAATATAGTTCTCTTCCTTAGGTACTGGGAAGAAGAGGACGGATCCAAATGGAGTTTACTAGTACAACACGAGTACCTTCGGCAAGTCCAGGTCCGTAATGAATAGAAAGAATAACTATCTTCAATTATTCAGAATTTTCTACTCATTCCCTTTATTTGATATTCTCCATTCATTATCACAAACCAGTCAACTCAGTTAAATTATAGAGTCAGTATTTTTTCGGCCACGATTAGTCTGTGTCTTACTTATAACAGCGAGTAACATAGAGAGTTTTAGCACGACTGTGAAATAGTGGAACTGAATATGTTTATCATTGTCTCATTGTTGCTTCTTGCCATAATAAATCCCGGTTTTACGCAACATTAGTAATACTAAAAAGTGACCGAAGTGGGTAGGGGTGCACTCCATCAGCGGACGCTGTCCCTACAAACTTCTTGATGTGTGGCGAGGTAAATATATTAGTGGACTATTCTCACACGTTGTCGGGAGTAAATTCTATAGGAATTTGGGTAAGATATCAGACTAATGAATTCTTAGACAGTCTCACAAATTTGTATTTTGAATACCTTAATAAACAACAGTCTCTCCTCCTGGACCTCAAAAAATATTGTAAAGATAGGAAAATTGAAATTTGATAATTGTTCCTGGTTTGAATCTAGAATACTTAATGGTGGAATATATCTAGGTTATATTAGTCGAAGCCTATCAGTGCCACTTTAAATCCTCAAGTTATAGATATATTGGTCTAGAATTGATTTTAGTACTTGACTACGGCTCAACACGACAGTTTAATAGCTAAATTGAGAAATGTTGGAATGAGTATGTTTGTAGTGCTACAATGTTACTCTCTGCTAAGCATGGATCCCGGCTTTACGCCTGAAAACTCTATATAAAAATAGAACGTACTGTAAAGAATGGCCGAGGATGGTAACGGGTTGTCTAGTATGGGTGCACACAAAACAATCTCGGACCGGTCACTAGTCCTGTGAGTCTAGCAACTCCCTGGTTGCGTGCTGGAAATGTACTATAGTCTTCATTCTCTCAATTGGCGATAATCAATCTATGAATATACCCGTGAAAACACCAGCAAGGAGTTTTGGGCATGAAACAATGTTACAACTACAGATATATTCCGATCACCTTAATATAATCCAATTTTCATCACTTCAGAAACACTTTACATAGCAGTATCTACTCAGATTCGAAACCAGAGACGATTTTTTATAAGCTGAACTCTTATAATTTGCAATAGTATCTTGTGGAAAATGTAAAGCCTTTAATCGTTGAATTGTTTTCAAACAAGTGGAGATTGTAACTCTTGGCTTTAATATATGTATTTATTTAAGTTTGTCTTTTATTTCTCTTCAGCTGAACAGAACTTTGTATCCTAAAGAACACAAAAAAAAAATATACACAACGTGGGAAAATTGAGGGTCTGTCCTTTCAAGGGTCTCTCTATATAAGGCTGTGGCCGACAAAAAAAATGCTATACTAGGCCATCTTCTGAGAGTAGATGGATTGCAGATCCTGCTACCTGAGAAGTGGCGCTGACTATCTAGACGATCACAACAAAAAAAAAAGGAAGAAAAAAAAGAAGGTTGAAAAAATTGAAAGTCGACCAGAAAATTTAACAACTATATAATACCGGGGTGGGTACGGTTACAGTGTGCTTATGTTTATATTTGTGAGTACTCATTCATTCATTTCAATGTGCAACCACATTTATATTATTGTGGGGCATTAGACTGTCCACACAAAATGCAAAAAGGGCCCATTTTACAAAAAGTATCCATACACACTACACTACTTGAAAATTAATACTTTCTTACGCACTATTGAACGACGTTATTTTTTTAGAGGCAAGATTTCACATCAACAGGAAGGTGAAACGCATTGACACCGACAAAATAGAAAATAATTTTATATAAGATGCTGCAGATGTAAAAAATTGAGTTATGACATTAAGCGAGGATATAAACGAACATTTTTGGACGGCGCCATCTGTTAGGTACTTAAGTTCAATTTGTTTGTTTCTTGTAAGATAATAATGATATAAGTTGTCATAGAAACAATATAACAATTCCAAAAAAGGAGTATTTACAGTCTACATTCTACAATATCTATCATGGTCCTCCATCGCACGAATATCTTTCGAAGTTAAGAAGACTTCCAGCTTTGGGCAGTGAATCAGAGAGGAAGACCGAAGTCAAGAGATTCTGTGAGTCCGATCAATTTCTATATTCGAAGATTCGTTTGCTATTTATGTATTCTGATAAGTGGTATTATTAGGTTTTGAGTGGATTGGAAGATTGCTGACAATCCCCGATTTCATTCGACAGTTCTATTGACAGTTGCATTTCTGGGATATTGCTATTTGTAGTCCAGGAAATATAGTTGAATTTTTCATTATATTACTGATAATCTTCGATTTTATCTGACATTTCTATTGACAGTTGTAGTTCTTGGATACTTGCCATAGACCATGAATTATAGTTGAATCCTTCATTATCAGTCAGATCATTGGTTTACAATCTCATAATGGAAATTTTCGAAATGAGAATAATAAATAATAGTTTAAAAACCAAAGAACACGCTCTAATAGAAAACTAAACTGAAAAGTAGGAGATAATTTCAAATGAGATTGAAATAAGAATACAGTGATTAACAACAAATTTATTTCATCGTAAAAAAGCGTAGGGTGCTTGATGTCAATTGTTGTTAATATTTCATGGACAGATATTGGTAAAAGTAGAATCATTATGAAAATATCTTAAAAAGCACTCCACGCTTTTTTACGATGAAATAAATTTGTTGTTAATCACTGTATTCTTATTTCAAACTCATTTAAAATTATTTTCTACTTTTCAGTTTAGTTTTCTATTAAAGCGTGTTCCTCAATTTTCAAACTATTATTTATTGTCAACTTTTTAATTTTGTTTTCTATTGAAGCGTGTTTTTTAGTTTTTCAAACTATTATTATCATTATTTAATTTTTTTAACTATTATTCTCCAATTTTGAATAGAATCGGACCATAATCACAGAACTCGTCCGTCATTTTGGAGCCGCCATCTTGAATCCTTCAATTTTGACAAAATAATCATAATCTCCGACCCCAAAAACGCCCACATACCAATATTGAATAGAATTGGACCATAATCACAAAGCTCGTCCACCATTTTGGAGCCGCCATCTAGAATGTTTCAATTTTCACAAAATAATCATGATATTGGATCCCAAAAACCCCCACATACCAATTTTGAATAGAATCGGACCATAATCACAAAACTCGTATACCATTCTGGCGCCGCCATCTTGAATTTTTCAGTTTTGACAGAAGAATCATAATTTCTGACCACGAAAACCCTCAGATACCAATTTTGAAGCAAATCGGACCATAATCACAAAACTCGTCCGCCATATTGGAGCCGCCATTTTGTTTTTTTCCAAACAAATATTTTTTAATGCATTTTCACCGGAATTACGTACACCTGCCAAATTTCAAGTCATTCGTACGTCTTGAAGTGGGTCAAAATCGCGCCCAAAGGAGTCGGTTACAAACAAACATACAAGTGAAGCTAATATGAAGCGTGTAAAAAGAGGTCAATTCAGAGGTTCTCTGACACGATTCAAAACATTTCTAGTATCAATCGATAATCAACAATTAAATGAAGAGACCATTTATCAATTACAGAAAAGATTAGAAACAATTGAGCCTATTTTCAAGTCATTTGATGAATTGCAATCACAAATAGAGATCAATCTAGGTGTAGAAGATAATCAAAAGGAAGGAGATCTACGTGAGGAGTTTGAAATATGTTATTATGCATCTATAAGTAAAGCTCGATCAATTATCACTTCATTTCATGATAACAAAATAAGCAATACTAGCATTACTTTTTCAAATACTCAATCGAATGTAGATAATGTCAATGAGGATCAACAGAGTATTGTTCAAAATCAAATTCGTTTGAGCAGTGATTCGAATACTAATAGTAGTGACCGGTCTGATTTACATAAAGTAAAATTTCCTCCTATACGTTTGCCATCTTTTAGTGGATCATATGGTGAATGAAGTTTCGAGATGCGTTCACTGCTTTAGTGCACAACAACAAATCTATGAATGATATAGGGAAATTTTATTATTTGAAATCATCTTTACGAAATGAGGCCAGCGAAGTCATACAATCTTTAGAAGTAACTTCATCGAACTATCAGATTGCTTAGCAAATTCTCACTGATCGTTTCGAAAACAAGTCTTTGATTATCTTTAACCATATTAAAGCTATTTTTGATTTTCCTGCCATACAAACGGAATGCCATTCCGATCTACAAAAATTATATGACAATGTGACAAAAAATCTGCGATCAATAAAAAATATACAGGTACCGGTTGACACATGCGATACTATAATTATCTATATAATCGCTTCCAAATTCGATCTAACTACTCGTAGAGAATGGGAAACATTCGATTTTCAAGGTACACTTCGATCTAGGAAAGACATGAATTTATTTTTAGAAAATAGATGCGAACTTCGTTAAAAATTAGAATTTAATCAGAAGGATTAAATTAAAATGGGAAATGCGAAAAAGTCTCTATCAAAATCTCACACCCATGTTAGTGTCAATAATTGGAACTTTCGATTCCCTCCAGAATTACAGAAATAAAAAATAAAAAGCTATGTATCAATTGTCTTAGACCAGGACATTTTGCACCTAACTGTACATATTCTCGTTGTAAACAATGTTATCGCAAACACAGTAGTTTGGTTCACATTGAAAATAATGAAAATAACAATCCAACAGTAGGAGAATATTCTGGGAATCAGTGCCAAGCTACAACTGAAAATCCAACGGTGACCTCTCATGTGTTCAATAATTTTGTTGATGGTCAAGTATTGCTTTCCACGACTGTGGTTAGAATTAAAGATCATAAGAGACAGTTACAGTTGGCACGAGTACTCCTTGACAATGGTTCACAGGGTTCCTTCATAACTGAGGAGCTATGTCATAGACAGAACTTGAAAAGATCCCCAACTAATTTGGCTGTTAGAGGGGTAGGTCAATCTTTAGCTCATATTCACAATCAATTATTAGTTGGAATCAAATCTCGTAACAGTCAATTCAAATCTAGTTTATCCTGTTTTATACTACCAAAAATAACCGAACATCTTCCAAATGTATTCATCAACATAAGTAATTTTAGAATACCCCCGAATATACAATTGGCTGACCCAGAATTCAATAAACCTAGAAAAATCGATATGTTACTGGGCGCTAATATTTTTTGGGATTTGCTTAGTGTCGGTCAGATTGTTTTAGGTAGTGGTGAACCCATTTTTCAAAAAACTTTACTCGGTTGGTTAGTATCAGGAAATTTGAATCTTCCTTCTCGAATCAATACTTCTATTGTATGTTTCAATATACAACTTGAGAATGCGATAAATGACAAGTTGAACAAGTTCTGGCAACTAGAAGAATGTAATAATTCCGAAAGAATCCTAACGAAGTCTGAACGATTTTGTGAATCACATTTCATGAACAATTTTAGTCGCGATGTAGATGGTCGTTTTATTGTTGTAATGCCAATATGCTATGAATTCAATATAGTTACCTATGGTACTGCTTCAGCGCCATATTCAGCTATCAGAACATTGTTTCAGTTGGCAGAAGAGAATAAAGTGCAATTCTCTAGTGCGGCACGGGTGATTAAAAACGATTTCTTTATGGATGATTTATTGACTAGTTCAGACTCAGTTGATGAGATAATTTCCATTCAAAGAGAAGTTTCTGTTATCCTGTCTTCAGCTGGTTTTCATTTACGGAAATGGCTAAATAATAGACCAGAAATTAGTGATCAATTTGAAATAACCGATACGAATATGAGTATTATTCAATTAGGGCCAAGAGAAAATAATAAAACACTGGGAGTACTGTGGAATGTTAGTGCAGACACTATTCAATATTCTATCAGTAATATTTCAATGGGAATCGTCACAAAAAGGTCAATACTTTCAATTATGTCACAAATTTTCGACCCTTTGCCTCAGAATTTTCCTATGGGGCATGCATTTATATACGATCCCAAAATAAAACAGGCCAATACACATCTAGATTACTATGTGCTAAATCTATAGTTGCACCATTGAAACAAGTATCGTTACCGCAGTTAGAACTTTGTGGTGCAACCTTACTTGCACGTCTTGTTAAAACGGTTCGCAGCACTCTAAGTTTAAATATTTCAAGAAAATATTTTTGGTATTCCACGATAACATTAGGTTGGATGAAGGCACCTGCTAGGAATTGGAAAACTTCTGTAGCAAATAGGATTGGTGGAATTCAAATAATAACTGATCCAAGTGATTGACATCATGTAAGATCTGCCGATAATCCTGCCGATATAATTTCTCGAGGTATGCAAGCTAAGGATATTCTAGAAGCAAAACTATGGTGGCAGAGGCATTCATGGTTTTTGGATGACGAGTCTCATTGGAATTCCTCATCAATTAAAGAATATAATTTGGAAAATTTACGGAAAAAACGACTCTTGTCTGCCATTTCAATCAACAATTTGAATTTAATATTTTTGATTCTTTCTTAATTAAAATTCAAATTCTGAAAGATAAACTTTAGTCACTATCTTATTGTATACGATATATTTCCAACTCAAAAAAGTTGAAAAATTAGTGTCAGAATGGAACATTGACAATGTTTGAATTGAAAAATGCATTGAATGTGTCGATCAAAATCAGCCAACATCAAAGTTTTCCATTGGAATATGAAAAACTATGTCATAATAAATCTATTGATAAAAAAATTCAACTTTTATCTCTGAACCCATTTCTTGACGATGAGTCTATTATAAGAGTAGGGGGCAGCCTACACAACTCTGTATATGATTTTGCTAAAAAGCATCCAATAATTGTATCACCAAAACATAAATTAACAAGTCTCGTATTATCAGATGAGCATAAAAGACTCTCACATTGTGGTCCCCAACAATTGTTGTTCTCTATAAGAGAAAGATATTGGCCACTATGTGATCGAAGAACTTCGAGAAAAATAACTCGTAGTTGTGTGACTTGCTTTCGAGCGAAACCAGTTCTAGAACAATATTAATTCGCCAAAAATTCGTGTTACACAAAATTCCCGTTTTTCTAGTGTAGGTATTGACTACGCTGGTCCCATTTCAATTGAAAATAGGAAATTAGGAGGAGCAAGGATGAAAAAAGCTTGTATATGTATATTTATATGTATGTCCACTAAAGCAATGCATATAGATCTCGTTACCGATTTATCATCAGAAGCATTTTTGGCAACACTTCGACGTTTTATAGCTGAAAGAGGTAAACCAGCTCTTTTCAGATAATGGCTCTACTTTCATTGGAGCTAATACACAATTGGAAGAATTTCATTCCTTTCTTCGGTCTTCTTTCGATGCAATAACGAATACTTTGTCAAAAGACAATATTTCATGGCATTTTATACCAGCTAGGTCAACCAATTTCGGTGGTTTATGGGAAGCGGGTGTAGAAAGAATAAAATATCATTCGAAGCGAGTTGTCGGTAATTTGCAAATGACTCATGAATACCTTCTTACAGTACTAACTCAGATTGAATGCATAATAAATTCAAGACCCTTGACGCCACTATCTTTAGACCCAGCCGATTTTCTAACCCTTGACACCAGCCCATCATTTGATCGGGAAAACAATGACAGCTATCCCCAATCAACCTCTGCTTGTCATCAAAGAAACTCCACTGAACAAATATCAAAAGATGCAGCAAGTCTTGCAGCACTTCTGGAATAGATGGCATCTGGAGTATATTTCCGAATTACAAGAAAGGATGAAATGGCAGTTTGGTACTACTGAAAGAAGAAAATCAAACACCCCTGAAGTGGAAGATGGGACGAGTAATTAGTATCCACCCTGGCACCGACAGTGTTGTTCGTGTGGCAACAATTAGACTATCTAATAGCAATGAAGTTCAGCGAACAGTTACTAAGCTTTGTGTTCTGCCAATAGAAAGTGAATGACATTTTTAAATACCTATTTGTTTTTCAAAAACTACATCAATTCTTTTCTTATTTTGAAAGTTCTTTAGCCCTTTCAAGGCGGGCAGTATATTAGGTACTTTAGTTCAATTTGTTTGTTTCTTGTAAAAGAATAATGATATAAGTTGTCATAGAAACAATATAACAATTTTGTAGGAATCAATGAAATAAATGTATGAAGAGAAAATCAATTCCTTTGAGTATTTCAATAACAATTTGGTTCCATAAAAGGAGTTTTTACAGTCCACATTCTGCAATATTTATCACCATCTACCAAATAGATGACAGAGAGAAACTCTATTGAAGTAACAGGTGGTGTCTCCTCGAAAATCTAAACAATATCGAATTAGTCCAAGCAGCAGAGTTTTCAGACATTTCACTTATTATCAATATTTGAAGTTAATAAATGTATGGCTGTCAAATGTATTCAATTCATTATGAGAAATTTGTAAAATGGAAAGAAGGAGCTACATCATGGTCGGAGGACTTATTATTGAGATATTTTGTGGATCATGCTTCAAAATACGCACCTACAACTATGTGGTCGATTTATTCAATGCTCAAATCGACGATGAGCTTCAATCACAATGGAGAGATTGTTCAATATTGTTTCATTACAGGTAATATGAAGAATATAGTGTCTGAAAACACGATTTCAGACTTCGGGTGATGCCAGCCCTCGCTTCGCTTGTGCTGGTAATCCTCACCCTCGTCTGAAATCGTCTTGTTTCATCGCCTGTCTACTTACATATTGTTTGTGTGAAATTTTTATTTCTGAATATTTCACCGCATTCCTCGGATATCCCAGATGAATTCGTGTGGAAAAAGATATCTTGAAAATAATCAACGAAAGCAACATTCCTATTTTTGCCACTTGACTCGTGTTATGAAATACTAAGTAGTAACAAAGGTAAAAGCACTTTCATCACTTTCTATCTGATGCGATATGGAATATAATGATCAGAAAAATATTTTGCTCATAATGGTAATGAGTTCTCCTAATTTCATATTCCATTTAGTGAAAACAGTGCCGGCTGAAAGGGATAATTTTTCCATTTTTGGTTTTTTGTTCGACTTATACAATTCTGCAATGAGAAAAATACCATAGACAGGTCCTTTTAAGTGCCTAAATGGTATTTTTGTGTTGCAAATATTCATTGAAAGTCATTACTTCCTCCTCTAATCAACTAAACGTACTTGAATTTTACTATTCTATTGGCTATCTTGAAATTATAACACTTCTGCATAATCTTGTTTTCATTTTGTAATTTTAATTGTTTTAATACCATAGACAGGTACCTTGAGTATTTGAATGGTTTTCCTTTCATATTGCATATATAACTCTGTATTTATATGTATGCTAAGAATTGTATTTTTTTTGCAATAAATTATTCTTATTATATTATAAATTATTAAATGAGAAATTATATTACGTATTTCACTTCCAAATATCACATGAACCTGACCATATTTTCAAACATGACACTTCAAGTGAAGTGTTCGGTTTCCACTGTTAAGGAAAAAGAAGGTATTAGAAATTTACCAAAAGTCCATGATATATATATATATATATATATATATATATATATATATATATATTATATTATAATTTATGGACAAACCCTCAGTGAGAAGTGTTAACCGTAGACACGTGTTTCGGGCTCTCGGCCCTCATCAGTACGGTGAAAAAGTGCAAGGATGTTTACCAATCCCCTCGATATTCTTTCCATTCATATATATATATATATATATATATATATATATATATATATATATATATATATATATATATAGTGTGTTTCACTTCTCATGGAAACACCCCCGTATCTTCCGTAATTTGCGACGAAGAACCATAAAATTATCAGGATCGATAGATACACTAGAACTGAACTCACTGCACAAAAGGAGTCATCCTACGTGATATACACCGCACGCCAGCAGCGATGGAACCACCCATTTTTCCGTAAAATTATATTAGGGGGCAAAATTGGCCCGAAATTCCTTTGGATTCGTGTTCAGGACCCCCAAATTACTACTAATACACCAGTCTCCTGAAAAATTTTCAGTCCTGAAAAATTCTAATTTGTTTCACTTCTCATGGAAACACCCCCGTATGTTCCGTAATTTTCGACGTGGAACCATGAAATTTCCAGGATCGATAGATACACTAGAAATGAACTCACTGCACAAAAGGAGTCATCCTATGTGATATACACTGCACGCCAGCAGCGATGGAACCACCCATTTTTCCGGAAAATTATATTAGGGGGCAAAATTGGCCCGAAATTCCTTCGGATTCGTGTTCAGGATCCCCGAATCACTACTAATACACCAGTCTCCTGAAAAATTTTCAGTCCTGAAAAATTCTAATTTGTTTCACTTCTCATGGAAACACCCCCGTATCTTCCGTAATTTTCGACATAGAACCATGAAATTTTCAGGATCGATAGATACACTAGAAATAAACTCACTGCACAAAAGGGGTCATCCTATGTGATATACACTGCACGCCAGCAGCGATGGAACCACCCTTTTTCCCAGAAAGTTATATTAGGGGGCAAAATGGCCCAAAATTCCTTCGGATACGTGTTCAGGATCCCCAAATTACTACTAATACACCAGTCTCCTGAAAAATTTTCATTCCTGAAAAATTCTAATTTGTTTCACTTCTCATGGAAACGCCTCCATATCTTTCTTTTCGAAAATTATGAAACTCTCTAGATTGATAGATATGCTGAAAGTGCACTTATCAAATAAGTGGCCTTGTCCTAATTAATATACTCGTCAGTTGCGACGGAACTACCCACTTTTCCAAACATCATACAATACACTTCCGATCGAATGGAACAAACGGAGTAACAGACTGCCATTGAAATTAGTACGTGCACCAAATGCATCTAATTTCAAATGAACACTAGATTCTATATGGATTTGGTATTCATCAACTTAATTTTCTTATCACATGTCTCTCCTCACAGATGGTGAGTTGTGCTATACCTCCGCACTCCGCACTTACCGTTTATAATATTAAGAATTAGACAATGGTTTTCCATGAATATCAATAACAATAATTTTAATGTATCATTCAATTTTTCTGCGCGGACCAGAATATGTTTTTATAACTTTGAACTTGGATTCCAGAAATATCAAATTTCAAATGAATTACGGATGGTTCGTGAAAAATGTCTATTTTCAGTAATGCATAAGATAATAATGAATTCATTTTTTGCGGCACACGTAACAGGAAGGATTGGTTGGATTATTGCATTTTGAATGACAAAATCTTCTCCAATCCACCTTCTAATATTATACATTTTTAGTCTCCTTCTAATATTTCTCTTCTCAGTTTCCCCATGTATTATCTTGATATGTTTCGGGTTGTTCTCGTATACTTTGTTTTTCAATGTGAATCAATCAGAACCATCCACAAAATCATATATTTCCCCACTCCATGAAATGTTATTTGATCTTTACAATTCACCGCAAAATACGAAATCTCATATTATTTCTCCATCGTTATCTACATATGAATGAACGAACAAATAATTTTTTCATCGAATTGAAAGGATTAAAGTCAATCAAAAGCAGAGTGTGCCTTGACATTGCCATGGAAAACAATTCCTTATTGATATTTACTGACAACTTGTATTTGACGTTGAATTTAATATTACCACCAGTCTAGTTTCCACGAATTATTTCTAATTATTACTGTTATTCCTGTTGTTTTTGTGTTGTTTCCGCTTTTTTTCGTTTTTGAAGATGGTTCGTAGATCTGTTGAAGAGAAAGTTGAAATCGTGTTGTTGGTTGGTGAAGGTACGAGGTCTTACCGTGGATCAGCCTCTGAATTCAACAGAAGACATCCGCACAAACCTTCAATTGGCCCAGGAACAGTTTTCAAAATATTTAACCTCTTTAAAAGCACCGGCCAAGTTACGAAGGATAGAAAACTAGTTAGGCACCATATTGAAGATGATGTCATTTTGGCGGCTTATCGAGCTGATCCTCATATAAGTTTGAGAAATGTATCACTCCAGCTCAATATAAGCCACATTAAAATTTGGAGGTGTTTGGTAAAAGACATAAAATGCATGCTTTCAAACCCAAATTTCTCCACACCCTACATCCAGGAGACGAAAACAGACGGATGGAGTTTTGTTTATGGGCACAAGGAAACTACCCAAATAACGGTAATTTCCTAAAGAACATTTTATATAGCGATGAAGCGACTTTTACCACCAATGGAGTGGTATCTTCCCAGAATATAAGATTCTGGGCTGAAGAAAATTCACATTGAGTTGTAAATTGTAAAAATCAAATATCACATAAAGTCAATGTATGGTGTGGGATATTGAATGATAGAATCTTAGAACCCTATTTTTTCGATCGAAATCTGAATGGAGAACTATTTGTAAATTTCCTGGAGAATGAATTTTCAGAGGCATTGCGGGAACTTCCTGTGGTTATAAGAAATAACGTGATTTTTCAATTGGATGGTTCACCGGTGCACAATTATAGGATAACGAGGGAGTGGCTTAATAGGAATTTACCTATGAGATGGATCGGACCCAATAGCCCCCTTGTAGAATGGCCTCCGCGGTCGCCTGATTTAACCTCGATGGATTTTTATTTATGGGGAACATTAAAAAACAAGGTTTATAAAAATAGACCGCTCACTCGTGATGATCTCCGTGCGAGGATTACTGAAGCATGCCAAGAGGTAACACGAGAGGAACTGAGGAAAGTTGGGAGAAATATCAGAAAGAGACGGGAAAAATGTATCTTATCAGAGGGGGGATTGATAGAAGGAACTATAATTTGAGAATGTGTGAATATTGTATGATTTGAAATTCAATTATTCTGCTGATATAGTAAAAATTATATTATTCACGAACCATTCGTATTTAATTTGAAATGCAATTTCTCCACAGTGAAAGTCCAAAGTTTCAAAAAAATATAATTCCAATTCGCGGTGAAACATTCTTGTTGATCACGGGAAACACGAGAAAAATAACTGAGTTATACTTATGCATTCAATATTGCCACTATGTCATAACTCATTATTAGCTGCACAAAAGAGTCATCGAGTAATTTTCTTGTATGGGTATCCTTATGAGACTGATTGGGAGCTGCTTTCGTTCCTTAGTTTGACAAAATCTATGGGTATATTTTGAAAATTTCCATCGATCCTGGAAATTTCAACAATATATTTTTTGTCGAAAAAATTGATTGTTCACGACTGGCGTGCAGTGTATATCACTACTTAAAATCCATTGAGTCAATAGTTGCATTTCTGGGATATTCATTAATTCAAAGAATTTCGTCATTATAGTTCGATAATAGCGGAAGATACGGGGGCGTTTCCATGAGAAGTGAAACAAATTAGCATTTTTCAGGACTGAATATTTTTCAGGTGACTGGTGTATTAGTAGTAATTGGGGGATCCTGAACACGAATCCGAAGGAATTTCGGGCCAATTTTGCCCCCTAATATAATTTTCCGGAAAAATGGGTGGTTCCATCGCTGCTGGCGTGCAGTGTATATCACATAGGATGGCTCCTTTTGTGTAGTGAGTTCAGTTCTAGTGAATCTATCGATCCTGAGAATTTTATGATTCTACGTCGAAAATTACGGAAGATACGGAGGTGTTTCCATGAGAAGTGAAACACACTGTATATATATATATATATATATATATATATATCAGTAGTATATTTCTTGAACCATTTATTTTATACTTAAGAGGGATTTCTTGGGTTATGGTTCTTCAGACAATTTATAAAACAATAAAAACAATAAATTTTAAATAAGTTTTTATAAATTGTCTGAAGAACCATAACCCAAGAAATCCCTCTTATATATATATATATATATATATATATATATATATATATATATATATATATATATATATGAAAGAGAGGAATATCGAGGGGACTGTTGAAAACAAAATGGTAGGAATTTAATGGACCGAACCCTCAGAGAAAAGCGTTAATCGTAGACACGTGTTTCGGGCTCTCGGCCCTCATCAGTAAGGTGGAGAAGTGCAAGGATGAACAACACTTGGTAGAAAACGATATATCAACGGAGTCAACGAACAGAAGCCAGCCGCTCATTTGTGGTTTCGGTCAGCAGACCCTGCATTCCAGGGCAACAACCAACTTCACCACGGAGGCAGCTATAGCTACCTGCGTGACATCCGACTCCAGGAATATAAATATGAAAGAGAGGAATGAATATCGAGGGGACTGTTAAAATTAAAATGGAAGGAATTTAATGGACATAACCCTCAGAGAAAAGTGTTCACCGTAGACACGTGTTTCGGGCTTTCTTCCCTCATCAGTACGGTGGAGAAGTGCAAGGATGAACAACACTTGGTAGAAAACGATATATCAATGGAGTCAACAAACAGAAGCCAGCCGCTCATTTGTGGTTTCGGTCAGCAGACCCTGCATTCCAGGGCAACAACCAACGTCTCCACGGAGGCAGCTATAGCTACCTGCGTGACATCCGAGTCCAGGATTATAAATATCAAAGAGAGGAGGGGACTGTTAAAAACAAAATGGAAGGAATTTGATGGACATAGCCCTCAGAGAAAAGTATTAACCGTAGACACGTGTTTCGGGCTCTCGGCCTTCATCAGTACGGTGGAGAAGTGAAAGGATGAACAACACTTGGTAGAAAACGATATATCAACGGAGTCAACGAACAGAAACATTGATATATCGTTTTCTACCAAGTGATGTTCATCCTTGCACTTCTCCACCGTACAGATGAGGGCCGAGAGCCCGAAACACGTGTCTACGGTTAACACTTTTCTCTGAGGATTATGACCATTGAATTATTTCCATTTTGTCCCCTCGATATTCCTCTCTTTCATACTTATATTCCTGGACTCGGATGTCACGCAGGTAGCTATAGCTGCCTCCGTGGTGGTGTTGGTTGTTGCCTTGGAATGCAGGGTCTGCTGACCGAAACCACAAATGAGCGGCTGGCTTCTGTTCGTTGACTCCGTTGATATATCGTTTTCCACCAACTGTTGTTCATCCTTGCACTTCTCCACCGTACTGATGAGGGCCGAGAGCCCGAAACACGTTTCTACTGCTAACACTTTCCTCTGAGGGTTATGTCCATTAAATTCCTTATATATATATATATATATATATATATATATAATATATGAATATATTTTGTGGGGATGCAGCTATGTTTTAATCAAACTCTATTTTTACTTTTGTGAAAGCTTTCGAAATAAGGTTATTTCTTCTTCAGTCACGCTGAAGAATATGGTATAACTGATGATGGACATATTTTGAAAAATAAAAATATTACTCACAGTATATGAGTATAACATGAATTAACATTCAGAAAAATGGTATGATCTTCAGACAATAATATGAAAAGTCAAGATGAAGTTTTTAAATGAAAGATGTATACAGGGTGTAATAAAATAGATTATAATTTTTTTTGTGAAAGGTTGATTCAAGTTATTGATGAATTATTGAATATATGAATTTTTTCATTCAATTTTGTTTCAATATCTAAGATATTGGAATGAATTATGTTCAAACTTTGAAAATAAGTTTTTTTATTCATTGAATTTTTTTCATTTTTTATGTGAACCATTTCTAAAAAACATATTTTGAATAAATTACTTTTTTTAGTTAAGATTGAAATATTTGTAAAATCAATCAATCAATTGAATGACCTGTAATATTAAATGTTGTGATAAAGCGCAAGCATTTGGTCTTAAACTAATATCGCTTTTGTGAGAAACAATTCTTGATTTTAAATTTCTTGATGTTTCACCAATATAGTTTTTATATTGGTGATTTTTCACGAATAATATTTGAACTCAGATAAGAAATAATAATGATTTTGATAATATAAAAAAAAACAGAATCAAATGTCATTAAAAAATTTCGTCCATTTCCATATCCCAAAATCCACTCCCAAAATTAATAATGTTTTGAAAGAAGAAACTAATATAATTTTATCTAACAAACCTGTAAAAACTATTAATAAATTATTTACAGAATTGAAGGATAAAACTTCTGTGTTGGATAATACCGGAGTCTACAAAATTAATTCGCGACAATTGGTACGATAAAAACAATATTGGTGAAACACCAAGAAATTTAAAATGGAGAATTGTTTCTCACAAAAGCGATATTTGTTTAGGACCAAATGCTTGCGCTTTATCACAACATGTAAATAGTACAGGACATTCAATTGATTTTACAAATATTTCAATCTTAACTAAAGAAAGTAATTTATTCAAAAGATGTTTTTTAGAAATGGTTTACATGAAAAATTAAAAAAATTCAATGAATAAAAAAACGGATTTCCAAAGTTTGAACATAATATTTTCCAATATCTTAGATAATGAAACAAAATTGAATAAAAAAAATTATATATTCAATAATTCATCAATAACTTGAATCAACTGTTTACAAAGAAATTATAATCTATTTTATTAGACCCTATATACATCTTTCATTTATAAACTTCATCTTGACTTTTCATATTATTGTCTGAAGATCATACCATTTTTCTGAATGTTAATTCATCTTATACTCATATTAGACCAGGTCTGAAGCCTTTAAAAATGGTAAAAAGTGAAATAAAATAATAGTAGGATGAAACCCATTGGAGAAGAAAGAGAATATAACAAAAATGAAGGGAAAAATAATTTACGGGCGATCTGAGGTCGGGAAGTGGAAGGGGGTGAGTTTTTAAGGGTAAAAAATGGTTTATCTCGATTTCCGGCAAAACTACGAGTCCTATGGAAAAATGGCAAAGTTGTAGGTAATGAAAAGATCTACAATTTTTGTATCCACACTTTTCCCACATATCCTCAAACTTTATGTGAAAAATTCAAATAACCAAGTTTTTGGTTTTTTATTTTTATCTTTCCCAAAAAAAAAATTTTTTCCACGAAAACTTTGATGAAAACTTACCTCTTTATGTCCCAAACACACTGTGATTTTTTTTATTTAAAATTTTATTTTTTCACCTTATTTTGACTTTATCGAAAAAGCACCCTAATTTTCAATCAAAAATTCTCCCGTCAAAATATCAGCTTTTTTAAAAAGCTCGGTGAGCTTTTTGTTCGTTGAAATCTCCACTTTCTGATGTTAAAGAAAAAAATATACATTACTATGGTAAATGTTTTCAGAAAATGCAAAGAAACGTAAAGTTAATATTTAATAAGACATCTACAATATTTTGAGAAAGTTGTAGAATCTTTAAATTATATGCGTAGATGCCTATTTATTGCTATTTTGAAATAACTTATATACCTGAGTGACCTACGGAAAATTTTAGCCCATCAAAAGGTATTTCATAGAGAAGTGGAGAAGGGGGTAGGAGGGTCTGGGCCTTACTACCTGTTATTTCTTTGCATTTTCTGAGAACATTTACCATAGTAATGTATATTTTTCTTTTCACCATCAGAAAGTAGATAGTAGACAAAAAGCCCACAGACTTTTAAAAAAAAGCTGATATTTTGGCGGGAGAATTTTTGATTGAAAATTAGGGTGCTTTTTTGATATTATGTCAAAATAAGGTGAAAAAATTAATATTTTTAATCAAAAAAATTACAGTGTGTTCGGGACATGAAAAATTAGATTTTCACCGAATTTCGTGAATGAAAAATTGATTTTGTAAAAGTTAAAAATAAAAAACCAAAAACTTGGTTATTTGAATTTTTTACATAGATTTTGAGGTTATGTGAGAAAAGTGTGGATACAACTTTTTTCCATAGGACTTGTAGTTTTGCCGGAAATCGAAGAAAACCGTTTTTAACCCTTAAAAACTCACCCCCTTCCGCTTCCCGACCTCAGATCGCCCGTAAATTATTTTTCCTTTCATTTTTGTTATATTATCTTCCTTTTCCAATGGGTTTCATCCTACAATTTTTTTTTTGTTTCAAAAATTATCGACCCCGGTCTATATACTGTAAGTGATATTTTTATTTTTTCAAAAATATGTCCATCATCAGTTATACCATATTTTTCAGAGTGACTGAATAAGAAATAACCTTATTTCGAAAGCTTTCACAAAAGTAAAAATAGAGTTTAATTAGAACATAGCTGCGTCCCCACAAAATATTTACATTTCAAATAGTGTTCAGCTACAAACAAGAGTCGTTATATATATAATATATATATATATATATATATATATATATAATATATATATATATATATATATATATATATTATAGATACTTGAACCTTTGGTTTTTTATTTCTTTGGGGGCTTCTTGGCGTTTTGGTTCTTTACTATTGAGAAATTTGTTATATGGTTGAAGTGGAAAGCGATATTTTGACATACATTTTTTAAACATAAATTCGCCGTTTCAATGGGGTTGGGCCTTGTTTTCATCAGGAGTAACTTTTTCATGACTTCTATAATATGTTGTAATTAGACTTACAGAAATACAGGCGTATATGATTTTGTTATAACTTTTTTGTGTAGACTATATCCTCCTTGTTGGGTATATTTCGTGTACTTTTGGTGTTTTGTATGCTTTTGTTACGCTGTTTTCGTCCTAGGTTAGCTGGCACCACTTATCACTTCGATTCCAGATAGCGAAAACATCATCCACGTATCTCCGCCATACTTTTGGACCATTGTGGAAAGTTTCAACGGAGTTTTTTTTTGTATATAGTTTGATCAATTCTATGATGGCACTGACATCCAGTTTTGTTCTTGACTTCAGTGATGTGTCATTTTCTAATATTTTTTTCACGATTTCCAGAGTTTCATAATAGGGACATTAGTAAACAAACTTTCGACATCAAAACATACTAGAAGATCTCCACCTTGAATTTCTATCATTCAATTTCTCTAGAAAATGAGAGGTATTCGTCTATAAAAAATCACATTCATTCATTATCAAGAAATATAATTGTAATAAACAAACACTTGTGGATTAGTTATCGGTATGGTACATTTCAAATAAAACTACAAAATCCAACCAACGACTAATATTTTCACTGACGTTTTTTGGAACTGTTCATGGCGAGTTCAGTGCGTAATCTTTACGCGCTCCGGTTAACTAACTAAGACATCTATATTGCATGAAGATGTTGCATATCACACGATAAGAAAAAATAGAAGCTTGTAAAATATACATGTCCCAAGAATAACTAAATCAGTTGGACAGGGACAGATACATCTATCTGGGTTCAAGAATTTGGGAGATGTTGCCTGATACTATAAAAAATATTAAACAATTTAAGAATTCAAAAAATGGAGAGGATTATAAATGCGCACAGGAATAAAATTCAAAATCTATTCATTTAGTTCAAATATCCAAGTAAAAGGAACTATTATCTACCACTTACCGTTTCATAATACCTGATTTTACAAAACCGCCTGACTTGAAGGGGAATTCCCAACTTGGACAAAACATTGTGGATGAAGTTGATTCAATTGTTCGAAAACTCACCAAATTAGACAGGGAATTATTTTCAGACCATCCATGAAAATGAAAGTCACATTGGTTGTGCACAACAATGTATTTCATATATTGCAAATTACATGTATTTAATATATTTTCGGGATTCGTTCCTGTGACGTTCTGCTTGGAAGGCGACAGTGTAACCGCTGAGCTATTTTCTCTTTGGTAATAAATATCTCGATAGTCTTTCACTTCGTCGAACTACTTATATACCCGAATTTTCCACTTTCCGTGCAACTTTCCCAATTTCTTTTTTCCTTATTTTTTTTTTTTTGTTCATTTATTTCCTTTTTCCCCCCTTTTCCCTTTTTTTTTTCCCTTTTCCTGTTATGCCATTTTCCAGTTATCCTGTTTTTTCGTTATCCCGTTTTCCCGTTACCTTGTTTTCCCGTTATCCCGTTTTCCTGTTACCCCGTTATTCCGTTATTCGGTTTTCCCGTTTACCTGTTATCCCGTTTTCCCGTTATCCTGTTTTTCCGTTTTTACATTTTGCTTTTTTTTGTTATCCCGTTTTTCCGGTCCAGCCGTTCTCAAGTTAGGAGCTCACCAATACAAACTTACATTCATTTTTATTATATGTTATTATTTCTGAAAACAGACATTTATTTTTATTATATGTTAATATTCCTGAAAACTTTTCGACGACAAAGACATTTCCAAAAACTTTTCTAAAATCATTTCTTTCCCTAAAAACCTCATTCGGGGTATTACAAACACTCAAAAAAACAATTAGCCATATCGGGCTATAACGTTTTGCGCTCACAAAGAATCGAGATTGATTTTTTTATATAATTTTATATATATATATATATATATATATATATATATATATATATTCTGAGAAATTATTTGGGACAGTAGCAAACGCAAGTGTACTCTTATAACATTATATTTCCAATATTTCGACAATGAGTATTGTGGTTGTTACCATTAATATATAGGTCAAACAGCTAGGTTACTAGAAGACCGTATGAGTTCCCACAAAAGTGATTGTAGACATCACTCTGAAAGATGTGCTCTCAGTGAACACGTTAATAAAGAGGATCACAACATGGATTACAATTCCACAAAAATTTCAGAAAAAGAAAATAATGCTTCAAAACGAATTTTCTTGGTAATGGCATTTATTTCTCAATCCAGCAATTGTTTGAACAAAAGAGCAGATCTCAATCATCTGAGTGAGGTCTATTCTTATTTACTAATTCTAGACAAGAACCCGAATGCTCTCAATAATAATTCTTCTGCTTCTTTCTAATATCAACCAACATGAAAATCACTACAAATATATATATATATATATATATATATATATATATATATATATATATATATATATATATATATATATATACAGTGTGTCTCACTTCTCGTGGAAACACCCCCGTATCTTCCGTAATTATTTTAGTAAAATTCTGTTATTTTCACGATCGGTAGATATACTGAGGGTGAGTCTAAATTTTCCCATGGGGTTGACCTGCGCGCCAGGAGCTATGGATATACCGATTTTTGCGAAAAATAATGTTAGGCTCAAAATTCTTACGGATTCGAGATCTAGACATCAATATCAGTACCATTCCATATTTTCGCTGGAAAATTTTCAGTTCTGAAAAATTTGAATTTGTCTCACTTACCGTGGAAACGCCCCCTAACTTCCGTAATTATTGGAGGAGAATCCTGTAATTTTCACGATCGTTAGATATACCGTGGATGAGTCCAAATCTCTCCTGAGGTCTAACTGAGTGATATACACTGCGCGCCAGGGGCGATGGATACACCGATTTTCACGAAAAATAATAGTAGGGGGCAGGATAGGCTCAAAATTCTCATGGATTCGTGATCAGGACATCAACTTCGGTACCAATCCATATTTTCGCAAATAAAAAATCGAATTTGTCCCACTTCTCATGGAAATACCCCCGTATCTTCCGTTATGATTTGAGTAGAATTCTGAAATTTCCACGATCGTTAGGTATACCGGAGATGATACTGATTATTTTCTGGGGTTGACCTGAGTGATATATAATGCGCGCTAGGGGCGATTTAAATGCTGATTTTTTGCGAAAAATAAGATTAGGAGGCGGGATAAGCGCGATTTTACTGATTCGTGATAAGACATCAAATTTATAATCGATTGGCATATTTGCTGAAGAATATTTCAGTTTAGAAAAATTCGAATTTTCCTACTTCTCATGGAAACACCTCCGTATCTATCGTAATTAGTGGAGTAGAGCTCTGAAATTTCCACGATAAGTAGATGTTCATGATATGAGTCTTGATAATATCTGAGCTTCCAGGGGGGAGTACAAAAATATGGATTTTCCAAAGGAGGTATTGAACTTCATTTCCGAAAACATCACAAAATCGAAAAAAGTGTTCAAAATTAAAAAACAAGTCAGTCTATGTTATTGAAGCGTATCTCGAAATAAAATTATAGTTTGAAAAACTAAAAAAACACGCAATAAGGACTGAAAAGTGGAACATAATAAAAATAATGTCATTAACGTATATGCTGAAACCAGTGCATTCGCAATATCTTTGAATTGAAAATTATGCTGTGAACGGCCTCAGTGCAATCATCATATTTTACCAGTAGCCACTGAAAAGTTCCACAATTCACCTCCTGACTCAAAACTACATTCACATACCAAGTTTCATTTCTATAAGACAATTAGTATTAGGTTAAAATTGACTTCCAAGATTTGATAACATTGTTCGGTAGTTAATAATAAAAGCGCGTTAATAGAAAATCCTTTTTTTTTCTGTTCATTAATATTAATTGATGAAATAACGGCTAGAGGAACTCAATGTAGAAAAATTTCTCAATAATACTGCATTATCAGTGATAATTATTATCACTCGATATCACGTTCTATAGTTATAAACTCTGCAAAAATCTTTCTTGACATGATTTTTGGGTAACCTTCCACAGTCTGAAAATGAAAATATAATCAGGAAAATCTATACAAGTGTAGAAAGGGCAAACTGATTAGTTCACCCCGATAAGTTATTGCGTTCACCAAATTATATTTCCTATGGAAAAATGATTCAATTTGTCAATAACTTGCCGTTTTCTGAATTTGCCTATCAAAAATTTTTAAAATTCAAAAGATACTTCTCTATATAGTTTTGCTTGACGTTTCGGGATATATCTGCCCCGTTCTCAAAATCTTCTAAATCTCCTTTAATTGTTTTATAATTTGGATTTTTGCTCGCAGAGTCTTTTTGCTTTTCAACTGACGGATGTTGAAAAGCAAAAGACTCTGCACAAAATCAAATTATAAAACAATTAAAGAGATTTAGAAGATGAGAACGAATATCCCCGAAACGTCAACAAAACTATAGAAAGTATCTTTGAATTTTAAAAATTTGATAGCAAATCAGAAACGGCAGATTAGACATTGAATCATTTTCCAAGGAAATATAATTTGTGAACGCAATAACTTATCGGGTAATAATCGTTGCCTTCTACACTTGATAATTTTCCTGATTATTTCATTTTCAGACTGTGAAGTTACAAAATCATGTCAAAAACGTTGTTCCTCCACAAAAAACCACATTCATTCAATATTTCTGCAAAAATCGTTATATCCATCGCCCCTGGCGCGCCGTGTATGTCACACAGATTAATCCCAGAAGAGATTTAGACTCAAACTTGGTATATCTAATGATCGTGAAATTTACAGAATCATTACGGAAGCTACGGGGGCGTTTCCATGGGAACTGAGACAAATTCGGATTTAACTGAAAATTTTCCAACGAAAATATGGATTGGTACTGAAGTTGATGTCCTGATCACGAATCCGTAAGGAATTTGAGCCTTTCTTGCCCCCATATATTATTTTTCGCAAAAATCAATATATCCATCGCCTTTGGCGCGCAATGTCACTCAGGTTAACCTCAGAAGAGATTGAGACTCATCCACGGTTTATCTAACGATCGTGGAAATAACAGAATTCTTCTCCGATAATTACGGAAGTTACGGGGGCATTTCCATGGGAAGTGAGACAAATTCGGATATTTCAGAACTGAAAATGTTTCACCGAAAATTTGGATTGGTATCAAAGTTGATATCCTGATCACGATTCCGTACGAGTTTTGAGGCTATCTTGCCCCCTAATGATATTTTTCTCAAAAATCGTTTTAGCCATCGCTTCTGGCGCGCACTCTGTCACCCCATGGGAGAATTTAGACTCATCCTCAGTATATCTACCGATCGTGAAAATAACAGAATTATACTCCATTAATAACAGAAGATACGGGGGTGTTTCCATAAGAAGTGAGACACACTATATATATATATATATATATATATATATATATATATATATATATAAATATATGTACATGGTTTGACCATACCAACAACACATCGGAAAAAACAAAAACAAAATATTGGTGTTTTCACGTACTAAATTGTTTCAAAAATAACAAAAGTACTTGCAATTGGATTCACCACACCCTTCAATACATAGATCACACCTTACGGCAAACCCCAATTTTTGATGCTCAAAACCGTTCCTGTTACTAAAGTTTAATTATAAATGTTGTATTAAAATATGTCCTTGAAGAAGACGAGGGACCCCCCGTCGAAACGTCGACCAATAAAAAATAAATCAATAATGAAGACAAACCTCAGCAACTAATTATTTTTACAAAAACGAACCTCAACCCCAAGAAAACAGTGTCCGGCATAAAGTTCGCAGCATATGGAAAACTTTTTTATTATTGATTACTCAAAAAAAACCTCTGCTTCATCCCGAACCTGAAATGCAAACACCAAAATTGAATGTTATACGACCCTATACGAGGGAGATGGAAAAGCATGCTTTGTTTTCAAAATAATATGATCCCATCACTTTATTTCTCACGGTAGAATTCAAATTCATGGGGAAATATTGTTCAAAATCGAATGTTGATCCATAAATTCGAGTCATAGCCACCTATGACCAATTTCATATTTCAACTTTTTTTCCCATTTTTTCCTCAGCGCCCTGTACAACATAAGGAATATTATGCTAAACGAATGGTATATTGTTAGATATGATGATATCACTCTCTGAATATTTTCTCATTTCTCCCTCGCATCGGAAATCACATTAATTGAATTATCTGACGGAATTTCACAAAATCTTGCTGCAAATGGTAAATAAAACTGAATTGTCTCCACGGTATGATGCCAGAATTAGAATGAATTTATTTTCACAGTACGAATAACATCTCTAAGGACAATCAGGAATTGTGAAATATGACAATTATAGTTTTATTTTGCAAGCAAGACATCGGAAAGCATCTATTTTATTGATTTTTTTGCGGCATTCAACGTACAAAATTAAGGTTTTGATCCACTCGAAAAATTTATTCACGTATCATTTATGAATTTCGAAATATTGTTAGTTGTTACATTCGACTTCGATAGCAATACCCAGCTTCCATAGTTTTGTTCTTTGAATTTTACGTTGAATCTAAATGATTGAGATACAGAACATTTGCCGATCACAGTTGGCTTTGAAAACAAATTCATTTCTAATTGTAAACAAACCATTTTTGACGCATCAAGAATAACTCCAAATCTGTAGAGTAATTTCAGTAGTTTTTCAATTCTATCATGGCTGCTCGACTAAGTATACAGGAGAGAGTGCAGATTGCAATGATACATGGTGACAATTACCATACTTGTAGAGACACTGCCAATATTTTTAATGAAAGACATCCAGGTAAAAACGTTCATAATTCGACAATTACAAGAATTTTGAAAACATTCAAGGAATCTGGATTGGTTTAAAAAAAATACAAAGTGACACATAAACGACCGATAACTGAAAATGAAGAAACTGTTATGAATATTATGCTGTCTACGATTGAAAATCCAAGAATGTCATTATCGCAGGGAGGAGAAAATCTTGGTATGTCCGATCGAATAATGAGAAGAGTTCTAGGTAATAATAAATTCAAACCATATAAACCAAAATTCATACACACTTTGAAACCGAGTCCACCTTCACATCAAATGGGGTAGTCAGCTCCCAGAATTGCAGGTGGTGGGCAGATGATAATCCCCATTTCAGGATACAATGTAGAGACCAATATCACTTCAAAGTCAACGTCTGGTGCGGAATTCTCAATGACATTATTGTTGGACCAGTATTTTTCAGACAACCACTGAATTCTGCCAGATACTTAAGAATGCTGCAGACGTTTCTCTCCGATTATTCAGATGATATTCCTCTGGACATGAGAGCTGGAATGTATTTTCAACAAGACGTTCCGTTCATTCTACGCTAGAAGTGAGAAGGTGGTTAAACGGAACATTTCCAAATCGATGGATTGGTAGATATTCCAATAACGCTTGGCCAGCCCGGTCACCGGACCTCACTCCTTTGGATTTTTTCTTATGGGGGTATCTCAAACAGAAGATATATTCAAGAAGACCATTTCAAAATGTACGTCATTTGGAGAATACTATCAGGGATTGTATTCGGGGAATAGCTCCCCAAATACTAAGAAATGTTCATGATGCAATGCACCGCCGTACTATGCAGTGTATTGAGAATGGGGGACTCCACGTAGAATGAAGCATAGGACATATTTGTTTCAAGAAATGTTATTTGTATTGTGAAAATAAATTAATTGGCATTCTGGAGACATACCTTGGAGACAATTCAGTTTTATTTACTATTTGCAGCAAGATTTTGTGAAATTCCGTCACATAATTCAATTAATGTGATTTTCCGATGGGAGGGAGAAATGAGAAAACATTCAGAGAGTGATATCATCATATCTAATGATATACCATTCGTCTAGCATAATATTCCTCATGTTGTACAGAGCGATGAGGAAAAAAAGTTGAAAAATGAAATTGGTCATAGGTAGCTATGATTCGGATTTCTGGATCAACATTCGATTCAGAACAATATTTCCCTATGAATTTGAATTCTACCGCGAGAAATAAAGTGATGGAATCATATTATTTTGAAAACAAAGGATACTTTTCTATTTCCCTCGTATAGGGTCGTATGAAATTCAATTTTGGTGTTCGCAATTCAGGTTTAGGATAAAGCAGAGGTTTTTATCACGAATGATATTTTTTGAGAAACCTATAATAATTTTTTTTTCCATATGCTGCGAACTTTATGCCGGACACTGTATATATATATATATATATATATATATATATATATATATATATATATATATATATATATATATATATACAGATTTCAAACTTCCTGGGGTTGCAGTCTGATTATTTTATACTCATTGTTACTTTTTGTGCTTTCGAAAAACGTTTATTTCCTTTTTTAAAACATCTACGAAGGTGAAAAAACTCTAACAAAAAATTGAACCGACGAAAAAAGAAACTGAAAAGCAAAAAATAAAAAGAACCTTTTTAGTTTTGATAAGTAAGCTCCTAAACTAATGTAAGTTACTAATTTTGTGTCGGCACAAAAAAAAACATAAAAACAAGCAAATTGATTCAGTAAAGCGTAAAATCATGGCAGCAGGGTGTGCGGCGGTGGCGCGCCCCTTTGCTGAAAATTGACAAGCGTTCTCGAAGTCAATGTCAGTGAGAGAGCTACCCGAATGGGCTCACACGTTAAGGCGCACGTTGTAAGGCGCACGTTGTGTGCGGAGAGTTTTTGGAATGTTATTGTTTATCGCTGGAGATTGCACGTTGCATTTCAATATTATTTCATTTTGATCATTTTTTTGAAGTCATTTATTGATCTTCGTTGATTGTTTGTTTGGCGCCGACCCAAAGTTAGTTACTTACATTAGTTTAGGAGCTTAGTTATTCAGACTAAAAAGGTTCATCATATCATTTGTTTTTCAGTTGCAGTTTTCGTCGATTCAAATTTGTGTAGAAAAGTTTTTATTTTATAATTTTTCATGGCTAAAATCTATTGATTGCTTCCTACTCAATTTGGATTACTTTCAAAATACTTACTTACCCACCTCACCTCAATTAATAACTGTTATATACTATAACTAGCTGCTACCAGCGCGTTGAACTTTGCATTTTTTTTACGACTATTACTAATTCACTTTTCCCTTTAGGGACGGTATTTCAAAAAATACTGAAACATGTATTTCTTTATTTGTAACAAAGGCCTCAAATATAAATGTTTATTTCCCACACTCCAAAACTAACGGAACCTCACACAAACTTTCACCCCTTCTTTCACCCGCCTAGGGGTTGCATTGATATGAACACTGAAATATATATTTCTTTATCCCTTACAAAGACCTCAAATACCAAATTTTGTTTCCCTAACTAGAAAACATACGGAACCCCCATACAAACTTTCACCCCCTTTGTAACAAAGACTTCAAATATAAATTTGTATGACCCCAACTTGAAAACTAACGGAATTTCTTGTTTTTTGAAGGTGGAGAAAATCCTTTATGGACACCTTGCGAGAGTGTGGGACTCCTGACTCAGATTCACCCACTGAAACAACCACCCCGTAGGCTCGTCTGGCTGTGGCCTCCGATGACATTTGATCATTTTGGCCCATTGTTTCTTACCTGATAAGAATACAGGTCCTAGAGATCTCAGTTGATCTGCCACACAAGAGCTCTCCACTTGTCCTTCCCAGGCCTCTTGGTTCACCATGTCATATCCATGGTTCCCAATTAAGGGCCAATTCTCCAAGTCCCGCCGAGCAACTGCAAGTACTGCCGTGGATACCTTGCAGTATTGGACGTTCATCTGGATGGGCCTTATCAATTGTTCAGTACTCTGACGAGTCCTCTTTGGATCCTGTAGAACGCTCGGAATAATTTGCTCTCCAGTGCCCTGAAGAAATCGAGAATACCAACAGTTATTCTCACTCCCTTTCGGTATATTGGTTCGGTAGTCATTTGGTTACACGAGTGAGTGATGGGGAAGCGGTCAAGCCCTGTGGTGCCCCCTGCACAGGGTTGATGCTGGTTACTCCAAGATTTCACCCTGTTTCTCGGTGGCTTCGTTGCGGCACTGTTTCTTTTTAGACCCCGGTGCCATACAAGGCCAAGGCGCTCACAGCTTGGATTTAAAACTGTTTACCAGAGCCTCGTTAGTCAAGTCGCGGCCCCATGTGCCAAAGAGAATGGCCACAAACTGCCCCATTCACCCATGGCCACGGCCTTTTCCCCCATACCACGTGAAGGTGAGGTTGAACTTCAAGAAGGGGCAAACGGAATTCCTATAAAAACTTCCAATCCCAATTGAACCCCCCCTAGGGTTTGAATTTCCAAAAACCTCGAAACACGTATTTTTTATTTGTAACAAACATCCCTGAATACCAATTTTCATGATCCTAACTTCAAAACTGGCTATACAGACTCTCAACCCCCATTTCACCCCTTTAGGGTTGAATTTTCAAAAACCTTGAAACACATTTATCTTTATTAGTGAAGAACAGCCCAAATACTGATTTCCATAACTTAATTTCAAAACCAACATACTTTCACTATCACCCCCTTCTCACCCATCTTTTCACCTCTTTAGGGATTGAATATCAAGAAAATATGCTGTCAACATTCTGCAGCGGTTTTATCTGGGCGTGGATCGTATACCAGTCAATCAGTTAGGCAGGACATGTAATTATATATGTACATATTACCCCAAATACGAGGTAGCTGTTGTGAACCATTAAGGATAATCCTCGACTGTCTTTCGTCTCTATCATCAGATTAACTCCGGTTCACAGGTGTAAAATCAATAAATCAACCTCTATTTTTCTACCCTCAGGGGTGTAAATTATTTTCAAATTCAAATTGGACTAACTTCCAAGTATACCCTATACAATAAAAAGAAATTATCTGAATTGGAAAACCCAGTACAAAGTTAAGCGTGGTAGAATCGGTTAAGGAGTAAACATTAAGTGGGTGAACCAACAACCATCCCCCCTTTGCCTACCCTCAAGAGTGTTTTTTTCTCTAATCCAAATGGGACCAACTCTGAGGTATACCCTATCTATCAATTTTCCTTTTCCTTTTTGTTTTCGTCGGTTGAAAACCGATATTATTATAATTATTCTGTTCATACATAAAGGTGCAGTACTTACTCACTTGAAGTTAAAATGTTTAGAAATGAAAAATAGCATCGTCGTGCAAGTGGATTTATGGTCAAAATTTAAAAACATTCCAATATTATTTAAACTTCGTTCTCCTGCGACAGAAACAATATCAACCACACAGATACGGAATAAAACGGCTACATTGTTGTATTCACAATTAGGAACTGGACGAAACGGAGATGAATGTAAAAATAAAAAAAATTACTGTCCAGTTCCTTATTGTGAATACAACAATGTAGACGTTTTATCCCATATGTGTGTGGTTGATGTTTCTCTCGGAAAAAAACTGAGTTTAAATAATATTGATATGTTTTAAAATTTTGACCAGAAATGTTTCCACTCGCATGACGATGCCATTTTTTATTTTAAAATGTTTCAACTTCATGATAGTGAGTACTAAAAATGTATGTATGAATATTTGTAATTATATTGTTTTTCACCTTGTAGATGTCTTGAAAAGGACATACACGTTTTCCGAAAGCTCGACAAGTAACAAAGAGTATTCCTCAATCCCTTTGGCCAATTAAATTAATCAGACTGCAACCCCAAGAAGTTTGAAATCTTTTTTTCTTTTCCTTTTTTTCTGTATATATATATATATATATATATATATATATATATATATATATATATATATCTATATATATATATATTTTTTGTTGAGATTTATTAATTGGTATTTTCGAAATAGATAGATAACGATCAAGTATTTCATATATAAATTTGCAACTGAAACTCCTCCGTTGTTGATAGAGTTTTTCAATTCGAATTACGCATTTTTGTAACATCAGATAGTTTTTTATGGCAACTCTTAAGATATTAATGGAAAAAACTCAAGTGCACCATATTTCTAAGGGAATATAACTATAGCAATACCTGTTTCAATGAATTAAATTGATTCTCTCTATGTGTACTTCGCAAAAGTTCTCAGAGAATTGACAAAGGCAAATTATTTCATTACAATATCAAATGAAGCTCAATTCATTTGTATGTTTATGGAGAGAAAATAAAAATAATATTGAAAAATATGGTCTGCCATTCACATTACAGTTATGATTATCTACAAAATTGAAACATGCTCACAAAATCGAAAAATTAATTTTCATTACTTTTCAATATGGGTTCATAGACAAACAAGAGTTAATATTCTCAGTCTGATTCTTAAACACTACTTACATATTGTTCGTGTGAAATTTCCATCCCTGAATATTTCACTGCATTCCTTGGATATCCCAGATGAATCCGCGTGAAAAAAGATATCTTGGAAATAATCAACTAAATCAGCATTCCGATTTTCACCACTTGACAGATCAAATGAAATGCTTACTAGTAGCAAAGAAAGAATCACTTTCCTCATGTTCTCTCTAATGCGTTATGGAATATAATGATTAGAAAAAGCCTTGCATAAAATTGTAATACCAATCCCATATTCAATTCAAAGGAAACAGTACCGGCTGCGGTAGATGTATAAAAGTAATTTTTTTTTCCAACAAAAATTACTTTTTTGGAATCTACCAAAAGTCAAGTTTATATATATATATATATATATATATATATATATATATATATATATATATATATATATATATATATATATATATATATATATATATATATATATATATATATATATATATATATATATATATATATATATATATACATATATATATATATATATATTTATAGGAATCCTTGAAATGATTCACATTGAAAAAGACCCCAATAGCATTAATGATAAAAATTATATTGAAAAACTAGAGCCAGATTTATAAAAACCTTTTTTAACTTTGATTATAGTAGTAATAATGAGAACTGATTTTTACATGCTGCCAAAATACAGTCAGGCTCATATTCTATAACTCAATCCAGTGTACTTATGGAAATGCATGAAAGATAAACAAGCCATTCCGGATAACATCGAAGTTACACACCTATAATAACGTTTGTACGATGCAAACGCATAAATTTATATTAAATAATTTGTAAGTGAATACTCATATATATTACAGAAATGTTTATATTGTGTTGAATAACGTGTTATATTTCGAAATCCATGTTTTTAATTAATTATTTTAGTGCCTAAATTTCAATATTGTATTAAGTAAGATGAGCCTCAAACTCCATGTTTTTTATTTTAGTGTTGTCAACCTGAAGATGACAAATACTATGTCGAATCGTCGTCAAAAGATGATTATTATTTTTATTCGTTTATGTACACTTCACAAAAACAATACAATATCTTAAAAATGAATGAATCTAGCAACTGTACCTGTACTATACTTCCACAGCTGAATACACTGTGCTGCAGCACAATTTACTACCCGTCGCTCGCACGCGATGCATTATATGACGGTCAATGTTATCATGAAAATCTTGAAATTCCTGGAAACCATTCCAACATCTCGTCTGCAGCGCGCGAAAACAGAGAGTGGCGTAGTGAATTAGTTTTTGTTACACTGCATACTCCCTCTAATCATGATCGTCCCAATCTGAAGACATCGGTCCACCGTGATATCGCTCCAGTCTTTCCAGATGAACAACATACATCCCACTGCTAGGGCTGCGCTGTGTTATATTAACCACGTCCTTGATCCTCCTCTTCAACTCATATGGTCTTTTTAAAAACGATGATGGTTTATGTAGATCCAAACTTGGCCACCTTCTTTCAATCCTCCAGAATAAGCTTTCGAACTATTACTAGCTTTCATTCTATCACTAGCCAACACCAACTTATTCCAAGCTATTTCGTGGACTTTACACATGCTGTTCCCCAGTTTGTCCGCATGATCTTGTGCTCATTCTCTTTGGTTGCTGGACGACTATCCATCAGCTGACCCCCATACCTGTTTAAGTATTATATTTTCTACAACCAGGGAATCCCACTGTGCCCATATTGCCTTGAGGATGGGATCATGGACCAACATATCTCTCCAGGTGGGTCTACCAGTTCCGTTGCCTTTCCACTGCATATCTCATGCATACCCGGAGAATTTCACGAAACAGTTTGCGGTGCAAATATCCACTGACGTATTAGAGTATAATGATATAGAGCTCATCTAGTATTGAAACGACCACTTTGGCCTTCCCCCACCTAACAACCAATTTTTATCGAAGATATCCGAACCATTGTCTAACTATAGCTATTAATAGAAATTCCATAGGTGTACCAAATCATTTGGTATAGGCGATTCACGAGACGTAGAGAACTTACACTCCTATAACTTTCCTAACACTCCTATTTCTTTTTCCGCTACTGAATAGTACTTACCACTGGGCATTTTGGCAAGGTAACGAGTAAACTATTGCAAAGTTGAATAAATAACTGAACTACCTATTTAATAATTAAACAAACCTAACCTTCCAAACACTGCATGCCAAGACACTGGTGAAGATTCGCCGTAACACAGCAAATCGTGTCCACTCGTGTTTTCCCCCTCTATACCTACCAAACGGTCGTTTCAATACTGGATGAGCTCTACAAAGGACTCTGAAATCTACAGACTTGAAAGCAGTAGAACTCAGGTTCGTGGAACAAGCATTCAACACCTCAAGACCGGAAGTGAGAGCAGTATCGATCAAAGAAATACTCCAGGAAGCAGAATATCTAATGAACTGAAACCCAAGAAATGCAGCTCAAACAATCAATCAAAAGGCAATTGTTTCAGGTGTGGTAGGAGTGGACATTTCCAGAGATATTGCAGAGTGAGGTTTCCACTACGTTTATCATCACCTGCAAGGACAACACCTCCTTTTTTCTTACTACTGGCCTACGAGGACGGGATAGTCTGAAGAGCCATGAGAAAATCGTTGCAGAGGTGGCTGGAGCAAATATTTCACGAGAGATTGTAGGGTGAGGTTGCCACCAGGTTCGTCATCAACTGCGACGACACCTTTATGTTCCTACGAGGACATAATTGTCTAGAGAGTCAGGAGAAAACTGTTTCAGATATGATAAGAGCAGACATTCGAATTATAACCACATCCGTTGTCCGATATTTAGCGGCACATTCTCCGGAAGCTCAGGCAGATCAT